>JAVJIF010007845.1:0-224224 GCA_038442645.1 Agave tequilana
ATTCTCAGCACACTTAGTAATGCACTGTTTGATGCTTACTGTCCTTATAAAACTGCAACTGAAATTGGGAAGTCTTAATAAGAAATACATTCTTGAAGATGCTAGAACTCAAAAATTTGCTATTAAAAATTTTCTGAATTTGGTCATGTCTGATGAAAAAGATATTTCTCTCAAATTTATGAATACCATGATCGAATTGATGATCTTAAAAATGAAAATATCACCCTACCTGAAGCCTTTGTTGCTGGAGCCCTAATTGAAAAACTACCCGAATCTTGGAAAGATTACAAGAAAGAACTGAAGTATAAAAGAAAACAAATGAACCTTGAAGATGTAATAATTCATATTAGAATTGAAGAGAAAAATAAAGAAAGAGAGAAAACTGAAAGGGCCAAGGAGCTTACGTTCAAGGCAAATCTAATTGAAAGCAAGCCTTCTAAACTAAAGAAACATTTTCATAAGCCAACTTCAAATCAAATTAGAACCCTAAGATGATAAAAAAACCCTAACTCTACTTTCAAGAAGAAAGGAAACTATTTTTTGTGTGGCAAACCCAGACACTACTCAGCACAGTGTAGGTTCCGGAAGACTGGAGAGGCTCCACCCAAACCACAAGCTAGCTTTATTGAGAGTGACATTATTGTTGTGTAATCTCCGAAGTTAACATCGTTGCACATAATATGAATTGGGTGATTGATTCTAGGGCAACCCGACATATATGTGCTGACAGAGGAGCTTTCTTTTCTCACTCCTCTGTTGATGATGCTGAACAAGTGTTCATGGGCGATTCGAGGCCCTCACCCATTGTGGGTAAGGGAAAGGTGCTTCTCAAGCTCAATTCAGGAAGATCTTTTCTCTTACAGATGTGCTTCATGTTCCTAAGATTCGTTGGAACCTCATTTCTGTTTTTCTTCTTGGAAAAGCTGAAGTTAAGGCCTGCTTTGAATCTGATAAAATTGTAATGACTAGGAATGGATAATTTATTGGTAAATGGTACTATAGTCAGGGTTTATTTATACTGAATGTACTTGAAATCATGAATGAAAATACATCTACTTCTTCTGCTTACATGATTGACTCTTGTGATCTTTGGCATGGTAGGTTAGTGATTGAGGCTAAACCTGCACACAAAATACGAGATTATAGAACTTAAGAAAGGAATGTGCAAGTGCTCAATTCTTCCGCTATAGCAAGTGGCTATGCGGGTCGTGATCCACAAGGAGGGTTTGCGATGGAAGCTTTACAGTTTTATTGAAATCGTTAAGAAAATAAGCGAAAGTTCTTCTCTATTTTTAAAGTTAAGAAAAAAGAAAAAGAAGTTATAGTTAAAGTTAGAGAGAAAGCGAGAGATGAAGAAGGTGAAAAATCAGAAAACAATAAAAAGCGACTATGTACAAATGAAGTGGAGGAAAAGATTGAAAACGATTGGGAAGAAGTGGTGAAAGAAATCGTGTTGGCGATCTATACTATAGCGATAAAAGAAAAGAAAGAAAGTTAAGAATTACTTACCTAGTTTGGTGATGACTTACTTGGAAACCTTTTTGCAAGTTCTACCTTTTTGCTTCGGAGGCGTTCAACGTATAGATCATAAACTCGAACTCGGTCCCCGTGCACATTATATCGTCAAGCATAAGAAGAACGAAGTGATGCGAGCTTGGAAGAGGAGAACGTCTTCATGAACTATCGCTGGCTCTCACGTAGCATCGGTGTACTTGCTTTAGAGTTCACTTGTAGACTCAACACATACAACCAAGGTGAAGTAGAAAAGGAAAACGAAAAGCAAAACAAATGTAAAGGAAAGTAAAGAAACGAACACAAAGAAAAGTTTACTTTATTGCTTACTGAGACAATGAAAGAAAGGAGGAGGAGTACATCGGTGTCACGCTCAACATCAGCCTCTCTCTCTTACTTACATGAATCATGTTCTAACCTAAGCCTACATACAAGTTACATAAAAAAAGAAAAACCTAAACCTAGAAATGAAAAGCTTGGCTAAGTCCTATCTCTGCATTCGCCTCCTTTTTAGTGCAGCAAATGCCTTTTTATAGCCCAAACCCTAACAACCAAGATCCCGGAACGTTGGGGGAGCAAACGCTCCCCCAACTGACTTCAGTTGGCCGCAGAATTGCGGCTTGGGCCGCAATTCTGCGGCACTGGTGTGGCCAAGTGGCCACACCCTGTTGGTGGGTCTGTCCGGGGTTCTTCTTCTGGCTTTATCCTTTGTTGGTTTTGTCGTTGGAGCTCCGGATTCTGACGAAATGACCTTGGATTTCTTGGCTTTAACCGATCGATTCTGAGAGGATTCTTCTCAACCGGTTTCAACCTCTTGATTTTACCCTGATTTTATTTGTGCGAATTAACTCTGATTTAATTCAGAATTCTGGTGGGCTTTTGGGCTCATTTCTCTTCATCTCCTTAAGGATTGGGCCTGCGAATAAATCAAACAATTAATTAGGACAATGCAGGCTTTTATTAAAAATAAGTATGAAAATGTGACATTAAATATGCAACATTAGTGACCAATCACACCCCCATACCTATCTTTTTCTCGTCCTCGAGCAAAACAACACAAAATTAAACTAAGAATTATTAGACCATTTTCGCAGGTCGCGCGATTGCACTGAGCATGTGCAACAAGCCGTTAAACCTCTAGGTTTCCCCTAGAGGACGAGTTTTGTCTCGTGAGGGTTTTCAGCGGATTGCACCCACAAAATCCATAAAGAAAGGGAAATAAAGAGTTAGTATTTTCGAAAAGCATTTTGAAAGAGAAAAATATTTGAAATATGATTGTAAGATCTAAGCAATCTATAAGTTATAGGAAACCCGAATTTTTTATTCCTAAACTTAGTTTCTATTCAAAAATTTGTTATCAATCAAAGTAAGGAGTCAAATTGTACTTCTCATCTAGTCTATTACTTTACCCTAAGTCATATGCACCTTGTGACTGTGAAAATTTTGACTAAGTGTTCATTAACTCTAACTCTTATGCCTTATTTATTTATATATATATACTTTTTTTTTGTTTTATTCCTCAATTTCATTAGGTTTTCTAATCTGCCCATGTAACGAGCATTCAGTCGGTGACACCCAAACCGGACGGTTTTAGGGCACCAGGTGAGAAAACACCCCTATGGACTTAAATACTCGAGCAGATAAGGCCACGAAACCAAGGTTTTTATTTATACGATGCACCCCTTTTAGGCGTGAACACTTATGCTTCATGAGGCATAAATACCCAGCTTAATCAGAAGATACACATTTTTTTTTCAAACTCATCTAATTATCTTTTGCATAAATACTAAGGCTTTCTTAGGCCAAAGCACCTAGCTAATCAATAATTAGACTTGTTTTTTTTTCTTTTCAAACTTTTCTAATCATCTTTCGCATAAATACTAAGGCTTGCTTAGGCCAAAGCACCTAGCTAATCAATAATTAGATTTATTTATATATATATATATTTTATAAGGCATAAGGATCTTTGTTTTTGAACCTAAGTGTGTAAGTGTATGAAGTGTGCATATTTCATCAAGGTAAAGATCAAGACTAAATTACTTTGACAAATTATCTTCCTAACTCTATAAATCAAACAAATAATCTTATTTTGACCAAGTATAAGAAATCCTAATTTGGATTTTCCTATTCCTTAAAATTAACTTAATTTCTTACAAAAATAAGTCAAAATATTGTTTCTATTTTTCAAAAAGTTTTTTAAAAGTAAAGAAAAATGTTATTATTATTATTATTTTTTAAACAAAAAGAAAAGTTATGTTAGACCCTCCCCCACACCTATCTCATACATTGTCCTCAATGTATGAATTAATGCATAGATGCATGAAAAAGAAGAAAGGGAAGGAAAAGGTTACCTTAAGGTGGTGGTTCCGGTGGTGGTCTGATTGGTCTATGAAACGCGGCCCAATCAACTTTTCTTGGGTCTCGGAGGAACCCACCAGAAATTACACTAATATAACCCACTAAAAAGATGTGTCCATGAAGGATCTTTATTAAATATTTTACCCCATCTAATTTCCATATTTCATAATTGATTTCGGAGTCAAATTTATCAACCACCTCTCGTCCCAGAATGGAGTATGAAATGATAGAATGATTGACTTGGACTCATGAAGGATAGGAACTAATACCGACTCAGGAAGGTGACTTAAATCAAGTAAAGGTTCAAGAGTCGAAATTGGTTCAGGAATTGGGTCCAAGTCAAGAAGTTGAAACTCAAGTCCACATGTATTTTCCAACAATGGAATGTGACCTAATATGGGTGATTCCAGTTCAGGAATGGTAGGTGGGGAAATCAAAACTGACTCTAGAATATTATTCAAGTTTGGTAATAAAACAGGAGTCAATATTAATTCAGAAAGTTGAACTGGATCACATATGTGAGAATCTAGGTCACATATCTCATTGAGTTCAATATCAAAAATGGAGAACTTGCCACTTTATCCATGGTATTTTCAAAATTGTAAAGTTGGTCAAGTTCAACATGATCCTCAAAGATGGGTGATTCAATTTCTTTATGAATTGGTACAGGATCCAATGTTGACTCCGGGAAAAGATTGAAGTCAGGTGAAGATACCGGAGTCATAATCGAATCAGGAAATAGAATTGAATCACTTAGTTGGGGTTCAGGATCATAATCATTTTCAAGTTCTATTTCAGGAAAAGGAAAACTAGCCAAACTATCATATCATTTGGAGTTTGGGTAAGTTCAAATGGTTGTGCTGAAATGGAATCTTGATTTCCAAAACTACATGACTCTTTGGCTCTAACAGAATAGTTAGTGACATCAGGACGGTGGGAACGTAGAGATTCGACCATCATATCTATGTCACGATTATGAGTGTTTTGAGCCTGAGTCATGGCTTCAAGCATCTTTTCATAGTTGATAGGTTCATTATTTTGATGAAAAGATGAAGAATTGTCTTGGAAGTGGCAGTGAAATTGTGAGTCCATCAGATTTTGGGATTTGTGTTTGGACTCACGCATACTCATTTCCATAATTGATGGTTTCCTATTTTGGACGGGTGGAACTGAGTATGAATCTTGAACATAATGTGGACTGGGTAGAGAAGGAGGACAAGTTGGTTGGAAATTATGCTCGGGGAGGTGAATCCCCACTGACTCGGTGAAGAGTTGAAATCATTATGAAAATTATAGTTATTAGATGGGGGTATGGGTCATATTGATTCGGATAAGACCAATCCGGCACACTAGGTTGGTCAAAGTTATGATATGCCGGGTTGGTAATATCCGAAAATGAGTTGATGTATAATATGGATTATTATTAAAGTTGAAAAAATTATTATTATAAGCCATATCACACAATGGAATACAAACAAAAAGAAAGAAAAATACACAAATAAACAAACAAGAACGAAAAAATTCTAACCTAAGTTAGGGTAGACCTAGACCTAGACGACTCCTAACTGGTTAGACTGTCCATGGAGGTTTAATGTAGACTTTGACCACAAGCTAATCAGCCAGGTCAGGGCAAGGTTGGTGGGAGGTTTTCCGTCAAAAGACGTTCCTTAATTAAATAACCACCAACCTTCGGGCTTTCGACCCTTAATCCCTTTCCTAGACACTGATTTGGCAAGAGTCAAGTTCCAACACCTTTCCCCCTTAGGATAATCTCCTAATTGAGTCCGAGATGTCCCTAGGGCCAACGTCTACTCATTTTAAGTTAGGCTTGGATTAGTGAGTGCTTGGATTCTGATTTTGGGCTAAGGAAGGGTGATTAAATCCCCACCTTATCTTATTATTGGGTTGTGCCCTTAAGATCAGTTTTTGTGCAAGTGTACAAGATAAATAAGATACACTCTAAGCGATATAAATCAACCAAGAGATAGTCCTATTCTAGATGCAATGCAAACATACCTTGCTCCAGCACTCTTTAACAGTAAAAAATAAAGGAATTAAAAAGACACATGCCTAAAATGTAAATGTCTAATCAATTTTTTATCTTTTCAACAAATATTTTACTGTTGATTATTAGCAGGCTTATGTTAAGGCATATAAGAAAAATTAAAGTTGCAGCAAACTAGAATTTGTAAACTAAGCAGCCCTGCAAAAAGCTGTTAGTAGTCAACTCGTCCTTGCCGCGGATCCGCGGCTTTTGCCGTGGAAATGCGGCAATTCAGAGGGCCCTTGGTCTCTGCTTTTTGGAGCAGAGGCCCAAGGCCACTTGTATGTCACTGCAATAATAATTTTCTGCTTTGCTTGCCCTGTAACCTGCAACAGAGAAGAAAATTCGTTTAGTTCAAAAAAAAATTGCAATAAAAATTCAGATTTCAATAAAAAACCGTTTACCCTCCGGCAACGGTGCCAAAATTTGATTGAGGCTAAACCTGCACACAAAATACGAGATTATATAACTTAAGAAAGGAATGTGCAAGTGCTCAATTCTTCCGCTATAGCAGGTGGCTATGCGGGTCGTGATCCACAAGGAGGGTTTGCGATGGAAGCTTTACAGTTTTATTGAAATCGTTAAGAAAATAAGCGAAAGTTCTTCTCTATTTTTAAAGTTAAGAAAAAGAAAAAGAAAGTTATAGTTAAAGTTAGAGAGAAAGCGAGAGATGAAGAAGGTGGAAAATCAGAAAACAATAAAAAAAAGCGACTATGTACAAATGAAGTGGAGGAAAAGATCGAAAACGATTGGGAAGAAGTGGTGAAAGAAATCGTGTTGGCGATCTATACTATAGCGATAAAGAAAAGAAAGAAAGTTAAGAATTACTTACCTAGTTTGGTGATGACTTACTTGGAAACCTTTTTGCAAGTTCTACCTTTTTGCTTCGGAGGCGTTCAACGCATAGATCATAAACTCGAACTCGGTCCCCGTGCACATTATATCGTCAAGCATAAGAAGAACGAAGTGATGCGAGCTTGGAAGAGGAGAACGTCTTCATGAACTATCGCTGGCTCTCACGTAGCATCGGTGTACTTGTTTTAGAGTTCACTTGTAGACTCAACACATACAACCAAGGTGAAGTAGAAAAGGAAAACGAAAAGCAAAACAAATGTAAAGGAAAGTAAAGAAACGAACACAAAGAAAAGTTTACCTTTATTGCTTACTGAGACAATGAAAGAAAGGAGGAGGAGTACATCGGTGTCACGCTCAACATCAGCCTCTCTCTCTTACTTACATGAATCATGTTCTAACCTAAGCTACATACAAGTTACATAAAAAAAGAAAAACCTAAACCTAGAAATGAAAAGCTTGGCTAAGTCCTATCTCTGCATTCGCCTCCTTTTCAGTGCAGCAAATGCCTTTTTATAGCCCAAACCCTAACAACCAAGATCCCGGAACGTTGGGGGAGCAAACGCTCCCCCAACTGACTTCAGTTGGCCACAGAATTGCGGCTTGGGCCGCAATTCTGCGGCACTGGTGTGGCCAAGTGGCCACACCCTGTTGGTGGGTCTGTTCGGGGTCTTCTTCTGGCTTTATCCTTTGTTGGTTTGTCGTTGGAGCTCCGGACTCTGACGAAATGACCTTGGATTTCTTGGCTTTAACCGATCGATTCTGAGAGGATTCTTCTCACCGGTTTCAACCTCTTGATTTTGCCCTGATTTTATTTGTGCGAATTAACTCTGATTTAATTCAGAATTCTGGTGGGCTTTTGGGCTCATTTCTCTTCATCTCCTTAAGGATTGGGCCTGCGAATAAATCAAACAATTAATTAGGACAATGCAGGCTTTTATTAAAAATAAGTATGAAAATGTGACATTAAATATGCAACATTAGTGACCAATCAGTTAGGACATGTTGGTTTTTCTTACATTAAGAAAATGAAAGATATACATCTCTTGTATAATGTAACTATATCTGATCATGACAAATGTGAAATATGTGGTGAATCAAAATCCACTAAGAAACCATGCAAAAGTGTATAAAGAGAATCTAAATGCTTGAGCTTATTCATAGTGATCTTGGTGACTTAAAAAAATAACTTAAGTAGAGGTGTAAAAGATTCTATATCACCTTTTTTGATGACTATTCTAGATATACAGTAGTCTGTTTATTAAGGTCTAAAGATGAAGCCTTTAAAATGTTTCTAAAATATAAATCAGAAGTTGAAGATCAACTAAATAAGAAAATGAAGAGATTGAGATCGGATAAGAGGTGGTGAATATGAACTTAAACAATTTAATGAATTTTGTGAGCAACATGGCATAATTTATGAGACTGCCCCTCCATATTCACTTGAATCTAATGGTGTTGCTGAAAGAAAAATAGAACACTCAAAAATATGATGAATGCTATAAGTTCTGGTGCACCTCTGAAGTTGTGGGGAGAGGCTATACTCTCTGCTTGTCATATTCACAATAGAATACCATATAAGAAAACTGGTATAACCCAATATGAAATCTGGAAAGGTCATGCACCAAACTTAAACTATTTAAAAGTGTGGGGTGCCTATCTAAGGTTCTTCTACCAAAACCCAAAAGAAAGAAACTAGTATCCAAAATTTTTGACCGCATGTTTATAGGTTATGCACTTCATAGTGCTTCATATAGGTTTCTTGTTACTAGAAGTGATAATAATGTTATGGAGGTTAGCACTATTGTTGAAACTAAAAATGCAGAATTCTTTGAGCATATTTTTTTTATTGAAAATTCACGTTGATAAACCATTTCATGCTTCATCATCTAGTCATGCACAAGAATCTGATGATAATGAAGAGATTGAACTAAGAAGAAGTAAAAAGTTAGAAAAGAAACTGACTTTGGTAAAGATTTTTTTAAATTTCTTATTGATGATGACCCTCTCACTTATAAAGAGGCTATCTCCTCTTCGGATGCTCCATTCTGGAAAGAGGCTATTAATAATGAATTAGAATCCATATTATTGAATCACACTTTGAAACTTGTTGATTTGCCACCAGGTGCAAAACCAATTGGTTGCAAATGATTATTTAAAAGAAAACTTAAATCTGATGGGTCTTTCGATAAATTTAAAGCTAGATTGGTTTATAAAGGATTCACTCAAAAGAAAGACTTTGATTATTTTGATACGTTTGCTCCTGTGACTAGAATTGCATCTATTAGAGTGTTGTTTGCTTTAGCATCTATCATAAGCTTGTGATACATCAAATGGATGTTAAAACTGCATTCTTAAATGGAGAACTGGAAGAAAAAATATATATGGACTAACCTAATGGTTGTGTGTCAACAGAAATGAACACAAAGTCTGCAAACTAGTAAAATCTTTATATGGTTTAAAACAAGCACCCAAACAATGGAATGATAAATTTTATAGTGTTCTTATTTTCAATGGTTATTAGATTAATGAGGCTGATAAATGTATCTATACCAAATTTGAGGGTAATGTTGGTGTTATCATATGTTTATATATTGATGATATGCTTAAATTTGGTACAAACCTAGAAATGATAAATGATACCAAATCAATTTTGTCCTCTAATTTTGATATGAAAGACATGGATGAAGTTGATGTGATCTTAGAAATTAAAATAACTAGAGATTCTGATCGTATCATGCTTTCACAAGGACACTATATAGGAAGAATGTTGAAAAGATTTGATCATTTTGACTGCAATCCTATTTCCACACCTTATGATGGCAGCATTGACTTAAGAAAGAATAAAGAATAAAGTGTGTCACAATCTGAGTATACACAAATTATTGGGAGTTTAATGCACTTGATGAATTATACACGACCTGACATTGCTTATTCCGTGGGACGACTTAGTCGTTACACTCACTGTCCTAATAAGGACTATTGGACAACATTATATCGAGTACTAAAGTATCTAAAAGGGACTATTAATTATAGTTTGACATATTGTAACTTTTCTTCTGTTTTAGAGGGATACTCAGATGCTAACTGGATCTCCGATTCCAATGAGTTAAAGTCCACAAGTGGATATGTGATCACACTTGGCGGGGGTGCGGTGTCTTGGAAATCATCCAAGCAAACCGTCACAGCTCGCTCCACTATGGAGTCTGAGTTTGTTGCCTTAGAGAAGGTAGGTATTGAAGCTGAGTGACTCAGGAATCTTTTGATTGATATAACAATTTGGAAGAGACCAGCTCCGTCTATGTCTATTCATTGTGATAACCAAGTTACTATTGCTAGAGCTAAAATAAAATATAAAATGGAAAAAGCTAAGACATAAAATTGTAAAGTAGCTGCTAGATAATGGGATCATATCTCTTGACTATATGAGGTCAGAGCTTAATATAAGTGATCCATTTACCAAACCATTAGGGAGAAAACTAGTGTAGAATACATCGAGGGGAATGAGACTCATGTCTATAACAAAGAGTCAAAAATGATAGTAACCTAACTTATGAGATTGATGAACTCATGAAGTAGGTTTATATGGGTAATAACAAATTATTTGTTGACTTGGTGATACACTATCATTATTTTATTATTGAGAAGTCCCTTCCTATGATGTAGATAGTGCAAATTGCAATGGGCAAAGGATGAACATTAGCTCTTAATGGATTACCATAGCCCTTATAGGGTCGTATGTTTAATTACAATGCACACTTGATAGATCCACCTATATGAGTGTGGAAGTGGGGAGGCTTCCTATGAGAATGTAGACAATTCTCTAAAGCGCTCATGAATATCCAAGTAGGGCGCATGGCTGATTCGCGCCAACCCGTTTTGAATAGCTCGGTTCTATGAATGATATTTGGGTAGCAGATCAATGATCTATAATTTAGAAGATTGGTTCATAGAAATTTTATGTTTCACCAACTTTCTGTGGGACACACCTACATATCCTAGGTAGTGGTTCATAGATCAAAAGTCACTACTATTGATGCATTGAGTTCTCATGTTCCCTCCTCTTCTCTCTCGTTCCTATTATCCTTCTTTTTAATTTTAAAATAGTGGGGATTATTAGTATTTTGAGGGTATTTCAAAAATAAGCAAAGTTCCTTTAGTCCCACACTGGATAGGAAAAGATCTCCTTAGTGTTTATATATGGAGTCTCTTTCATGATGGGTTGTGTGGGTTAGAACTAGGGGTGCTCGCACGCACATCGAGGCTTAGTGAAGGAAATTGGGTTACCGGATCCAAAAATCTTAATGTGCATGTGCGCCCACATCGTACGAGCAGGGGGGTGCAAATCGGATTTCAGAGTCTCGCGAGTGTGACCCGAATAGGCTAAATTTTGCCAATTTTATTTTTGGATTTAAAACTAAAATAAAATCTTTCTAAATCTTGTTACAATATTTGGGTCAGAGATAATTGTTGAGATTCATATCTTTTCATATCCTGTCATGTCAGAGTTAGCCGTTGAGAGCTCTCTGCCCAAGTTCTGCTGTGACACTTTCCATGGCAATAGTGTTCCTCTGCACAAGGAAATATTTCTTCCTCTGTCTAAAGTTTGATTCTCTGTCCAAGGATTGTTTTCTCTGCCTAAAAATTTTCTAATGATGATAAACTCTCTTTATAAAGGATTTATTTTTTGCTCTCAAAAACACAACTCAATCATCATCTTCCTCCACTAAAATTTTCTTAAACTCTTTAGTTCTTCCTTGCATCTCTGGAGGAAACAAAACTGAGCTGTTCGATGGCCTGTGAATTGCGAGTGCACGCTTGCAGGGCCAGCGATCGTTGAATCCTGGTACGTAGGCCACCATCAACCTGCTGCACCAAGATACTCTCTCAGAGGGGCGCGATCTACTCTTAAGGACAGTGCTTCGCACGATTCGATCAAAATAAAGAAGTTTCTTCCTTCTTGAAAGTTTAATTTAAATAGCTTAGCAGTAATTCATAAATTATTTTTCCAACACAAATAGTCCCACATCGGCTAGACGCGGAGATGGTCTTGGTATATAAGGATTTGGGTAACTCCAATTAGAAGGCTAGTCTTTTGGGATTGTAACGCCCCGATCCCGCAGGTACGGAGACGTTACTGCGACGTATATATGCAGGTTGAAAATATCCTCACATATATATGCTTAGCATCAATACGAGTAAGAATTAGAGTACAGAAGTACGTGGTGCATTATACATTCCAACACATGAGTACAATTACAAAGTTATCACCAGAGGTGACACAATATTACAAGAATATTATATTACCGATAGGCGCAAATGCGAAAATACAAAGAGATGTATAAGTGCGAACAATATAAAAGGTGCTCACGAGTTTACAGAAGGAAAACTCGAGAGACGCGCAAGGGGGCTTGGAAGGATAGGGCTTCAGACGGTCTGCTAGAGATCCACGCTACCGCTGCACCTCTCAGGTCAGCAACTGAATGAATCCACAAGCTCTAAGACCTAGACATGAGAATCCAGGGGAGTCAAAACTCCCCAGCGAGTGGTCATACGAATGCCAGATGGTGTACAAAGATAAGCACACACATATCGATAAATCCGAATTATAAACATGCATTGAAAACCGTATCGTGAGCACAAGCATGCAGGAGCAAGTAGATATATAGCAAGTGATATCAAACAGGGAATACTCATGGTATAATAAGACAAGAGTAGGAGACTGGTGGAATAGAATACAAGTGGTAAAACAAGAGGTAAACAGCTATGATATAAAAATCATAAAACCAAAAAATCCGAAGTAAAACCGATGGAAGCAAACATGGCAAAATATACAACGGGTATATAGCTAGCATCGTTTATTATTATTATTACTCATCCGACCCATATATCTAGGTATGTGTCCTGGTGTACATCTCAACACACATACATCCCATATATAAGTAAGTCGAGGTTGGTTATTGGAAACTGATGAAGAACTGATAGCTCATACTTATAGTAGTTCCCGTCCGTCCAGGACACAGCCATTAGGGGCCTGAAATCCCCCTAACACGCATCTTCTGGTGGCCAAAAATTCCCCTAACACGAATCGTTGGTTTAGCATTCCACTATTATAAGCAAGGCATCATGCGGGCATCCATCACTTCCTCCTATTCCCCATATAAGTTATCCTTTTTATAACTTATTAAACATAATTATCACATTACGGGAATGCGTAAGAATATAACTGATCATAACAGGAGTACATAACAAGCTTAACGGAAGTTCATAACAAGCATAACAGGAGTAATAACAAGAGATCAGGTACTACATTCCCGTAATGTGATAATCATGAGTAGAGAGTTAATCTTAACGGGTATCAGGTTTAACATGTCAATGATAAGTGATCATATAGGTGACAGGTAATAAGTCATGTCATAACAGGGGCAGGTGATATAACATGAGGAGGTGTCAAGTAGTAGCATGTCGGGTATCAGGTGATAACATATCAGTCGTATCAGTTGTCAAGTGATACAGACAGGTGTATGTCAAGTGTTAACATAACAAGTATGTACATGATAAGTGACAGAGTAATAGCTGAGCACAATCAAGCGGAGCTGAGTAGACTGGAGGCACGACAGTGAACAATGTTTAGTCACTAAAGCGCTTGGTGAGGTTACCGGGATGACTCGGCTTAAAGTGCGAGTAGAAACTCCAGCAGCATCTCACCTAGACGGATTTAGTGAATAATGCACTGAGCGCTAAGTACGTCCACCAGGCGGAGCTGAGAGACCTGATGGTCTAAGCACACTCCTCTTTCGAGGAAGTGGGCGGAGCCCCGAGGCTAAAGTACGTTCGGGGTTTAGGCGCACTCTCGGTAGCTACCACGAAACCCATAAGGGTACAGGCCTGAAACCATTGGGTAGCTAGGCCGGGAGTGGGCAGGACCCAGAGTCGGTACAAGAGTACCTGCGATGTTAGTACCACACGAGCAAGCTATATTGTGATAATATTTATTCTACCGTGGAGTAGTGAAGCCTGAAGGCTGAGTCGAGAACCTAAGACCAAAGTACGCTCGGGGTCTAAGCGCACTCTCGATAGCTATCATGAAACCCATAAGAGTACAGGCCTAATACTATTGGGTAGCCATCCTGGGAGTGGACAGAAACCCAGAGTCTAAACAAAGGTACCTGCACGAGTGGTTCTATCCTATTACAAGCATTACAGTATATCAGTCCGGTACAAGTTAAGACATGTCCATAAAATACAACACACCCACCCGTGCAAGCACACCCGGACTGATACTAAAATACAATACAACACCAATTTTAAAACAAATCCAATTATGCGAGAAAAGTCACTCGCCTAAAACACCACTTTTTAAAGCTTTGCGCATCCGAAATCTCGGGAGAGGAAAAACATGAAGGTCGTTGGAGTGGTCGCCGGAGATGTTTCCGGAGAAGGGAGCTCGGCTCCTAGCCAAGCATGGTGGCCGACCTAGGGTGTGGTGATGGAGTGGTGGTTTTGTGGTAGGGTTAAGTTGTGGTTGTAGTTTTGGAGAAGGTAAAAGAGAAGGTGGAGATTTTGATGGAGTTTGAAAGTTTGTGGTGGTTTAAATGGGGATGGAGGAGGAAGAAGATGATGATAGGGAGTTGGAGAAGTTGTAGTTGTTGTGGTTGTGATGGAGAAGAAGGAAGAGTTGATGGAGGTTAGGGTTTTGATGGAGATAAAATGAAAAGGGAAGAAGGAGAAAAGGGTTTTATATTTGGGATTGGAGTTAAAGGAGAAGAAAAAAAAAATTAAAGGAAAGGGTTTTTTGTAAAAGGGAGAGGGTGAGGTGGCCTTGGCCGGCCATGTGACGGGAGAGGGTAATTGAATAGTTTAGGATATTTTGAAAGAGATATTTTGGTGGAAAGGTGAGAAGGTAATGGAAGAATGGAGAATGTTTTAGAATATGGTGGAAGAAAAAGGAAGGAAAGAAAAAAGAAAAAAAGGATTTATTTGATTGGAAGAAAAAAAATGGAAATAATTAAAGTGGCAGATTCCCCGGATTTGGTTGCGGATGCGAAAATCTTTCAGAAAAATACTGGAATCGTCCGAAAATCAAGTATCTCAGAACGACCCGCAAAAATTCTCAAAAATCAAGAATATTATTCTAAGAATCATAATGAAATCTGTTTTAAGAAATTATTTATGGTTTTAAAATTAAAAATCTTAGAATTGACCGCCGATATCGGTGGACACCAAATCTGGCCGAAATTTGATAAATTCTAAAAATTTCTGAAAAATGCATTAAGATAATAAAAATTATTCTAAGAATATACATGAAAGCGGTTTCTTAAAATTTGACTCTATTTGTAAATTAAAAATCAAAAAATAAATCAGCGGTACCGATTAATCCCAATTTTAGGGTTTTTATAAAAATAATTCAGAAAAAATCTGAAAAATCATGAAAAATCTAAAATATTGAAAAACAGTATTTGAAACTAAAATCAATCAAATTGGACTATCGGAATGACTAAATCAAACAATATATTAGGATCGGGTCCCCGCTCTAGACTAGGGCACGAACCCGGATCCAATGCAAAACGATCACATAAATAATCATAAAACAAAAATAAATACATGAAGTAATCAAAAAATATGATCGAAAAATCTAAATACGCAACTAAGTACGTATTCCGGGAACGAGGTGTTACAGGGATGGTGCCCTAAGTCCTTCATTTCAGCTATAACTTTCTTCACACAGCCAAGATTGATCCGAGACTAGAGCCTAAAACCTAGACTTCTAGATGAAAATTCGAGCCTCCATGACTTCACTGAAAGCTGGCCCAGTCTAGAACTTCTACGCAGTTTGCAGTCATTCGACATTAAATTTCACCATAGGACTTAGATTAGCAAAAATTAGTTTTGTTGGAAATTTAACTTCTATACAGACCCAACAGCATAAAACTTGAAGAACAGGCTCAATATGAGAGAGAGAATTTCAGTCGCTATACCTTCACCGACTGCAGGCCACAATCTATAGCTTTTGCGCGCAATGTAGTTTTTTTTCCAACAACTTTTACCTCAGAACTCAGAGTGAGAAAAAAAAATAGATTTCTTGGAAACTAGACTTCCAAATAAATCCAACTATATATAACTTAAAGAGTAGCACTCATTGTGGGGGAGCAAATAAGAGCCGCTTTTGATAGACAGAGAGCAAACCGCAGTATAGAACTCTCGTCCAGTATATAGTATTTCAGCTATAGCTTCGCTGTAGAGCTCGGATTAAACCAAGATTAGATTCATTAGAAGCTAAACTTGAATCAAGGGTATATCAGTTTAAGAGTATTTGGCTCATTATGATGGAGAAAATTAGAGCCTCTATTGGTTGAAATATAGAACAAATTCGAGCCGCTATTGATTGAAAGTAGTAGGCCATGATCTTGAATGTTTTGTGCATTGTATAGTATTTTGGCTGTTAACTTTCCTCATATATATTCATATTGGATCAAAATTAGACCCTTTGAAAACTAGACTTTTTGATGAATCCAACCACATATAACTTTAAGAGGATTAGCTCAGTACAGAAGAACAAATTTGAGCCGCTATTGACTAAAAGCAGCCGGTTGCAGTCTGAATTTCTACGCACTATGCTGTAATCTTTCTTCCATAATTTTTGCTATAGGATTTGGATTGAGTTAAAATTATATTTTTTCGAAACAAGACTCCCATACAAATCCAACAACATATAACTTAAGGTCTAGCGGCTCATTATGAAAGAAAAAATAGAAGCCTCTACAGCTTGACCGAAAGCAGGCTGCAGTCTAAAAATTCACGCAACATGTATCATTTCGGCCATAACTTTCACTACAAAGCTCAGATTGAGCCGAAACCAAAAAAAATTAGAAAGTAGACTCCAAATATGAATCCAATGATGTGTAATTTGATAGGTATTGTCTTTATATACTATACTTTTAGCGGTCTTCCAACTATAGATTGCTCTCAAAAAAACTGAAAGCCGATTGAACCATTCTTTTTACTAAACAAAAATGAAAATAAAAAAAATGCCTGAAAAGTAAGTTAAGCTCAACCCATTATAGAAGTGAAGTTTGAGGCTGGTTTGGACTAGTAAAGCGTAAAGAATCACCAATACGCTTTCTTACTTTGATAAAACACAAACCAATTTGTATCCATCAACAAAGCATGTGAACCAGAAATCCAAAATAAAATTTTGATATTTAATAGCCCCCAAATGATAAACTTTCTGATGCAACAACTCATATGATTATTTTCATCAACCTCAAGCACAAATATTGGTGGAGTTTTCTTTTTGGCTATTGCATTCCATTCAATCTCATGTCCCTTAGGGCACAAGCTATTAGTATTATTTGAAGGTATTTTAAAATTAAGTAAAGTTCTTTTAGTCCTACATTGGATAAAAAAAAGCTCGTTAGTGTTTATATATGGAGTCCCTCTCATAATAGGCTGTATGGACTAGAAACTAGGGGTTCTCACGTGCACACAAGCCCATTGAGGCCCAGTGAAGAAAATTGGGTTTACCAAGTCTAGAAAACTTTAATGCGCATGTGCGCCTGCATCACACGCGTAGAGGGGGGGGGGGGGGGGGTAAATTTCGGGTTTCAGATCCCGCGGGTGTGACCCGAATAACAGAGTACGTTTTTGTCAATTTTATTTTTGAATTTAAAATTAAAATAAAATCTTTCCAAATCCTGTCACAATATTTGGGTCAGAGATAGCTGTTGAGATTCGTATCTTTCCATGTCCTGTCATATCAGAGTTAGCCATTGAGAGCTCTCTGCCTAAGTCTGCAGTGACACTTTTCAAGGCAATATTATTTCTCTGCACAAGAAAAGATTTCTTCCTATGTCTAAATATTGATTCTCTGTCCAAAGATTGTTTTCTCTGCCCAAAGATTTTCTAATGATGAAAAACTCTCTTTATAAAGAACCTATTCTCTGTTCTCAAAAACACAACTCAACCATCTTCTTCCTCCTCTGAAATTTTCTTAAACTCTTCAGTTCTTCCCTGCATCTCTAGAGAAATAAAACCAAGCTGTTCGAGGGCTTGTGCATTGCGAGTGCACACTTGCAGGGCCAGCGATCGTTGAATCGTGGAGGGAAGGCCGCATCAACCTGCTGCACCGAGATACTCTCTCAGAGGGGCGCGATCTACTCTTAAGGACAATGCTCCGCACACCTCGACCAAAATAGAGAAGTTTCTTCCTTCTTGAAAGTTTAATTTAAATAGCTTAGCATTAATTCGTACATTATTTTCTAACAATCTTAAGAGTAGAAATTGATACTGCTATGCTTGTTGCGATAATGTTAAGTCTCTGCCTGATATCTCTAGGATTGAACCATTTAATGGAACCTACTATAAAAGATAGTAAGAAAAAGTTATGTCTATACTTGATGTAACTAGTTATGCCTTTGCTATAACTGATCCTAAACCAGAGAAAGAAAAAGAATTACAAAACTGAAAAAAGGCAAACAAAATTTGTAAATATATCATTCTCAGCACACTTAGTAATGCACTGTTTGATATTTACTGTCCTTATAAAACTGCAACTGAAATTTGATAAAGTCTTATTAAAAAATACATTCTTGAAGATACTGGAACTCAAAAATTTGTTATTGAAAATTTTCTAAATTTTGTCATGTCTAATGAAAAAAGATATTTCCTCTCAAATTCTTGAATACCATATTCTAATTAATGATCTTAAAAATGAAAATATCACCCTATCCAAAGTCTTTTTTGCTGGAGCCCTAATTGAAAAACTACCTGACTCCTAGAAAAATTATAAGAAAGAACTAGAGTATAAAAGAAAACAAATGAACCTTGATGATGCAATAATTCATATTAGAATTGAAGAGAAAAATAATGAAAGAGAGAAAACAGAAAGGGCCAAGAAACTTACTTCCATGGCAAATCTAATTGAAAGTAAGCCTTCTAAACCAAAGAAACATTTTCATAAGCCAAACTTCAAATCAAATCAGAACTCTAAGATGAAAAGAAACCCTAACTCTACTTTCAAGAAGAAAGAAAACTGTTTTATTTATGGTAAACCTGGTCACTATTCAGCACAGTATAGGTTCTGGAAGACTGGAGAGGCTCCATCCAAACCACAAGCTAGCCTGATTGAGAGTGACATTATTACTGCTGTAATCTTTGAAGTTAACATGGTTTGCACATAATAAGAACTGGATAATTGATTCCGGGGCAACCCAACATATATGTGCTGACAGAGGAACTTTCTTTTCTTACTCCTCTGTTGATGATGGTGAACAAGTGTTCATGGGCGATTCGTTGCCCTCACCCATTGTGGGTAAGGGAAAAGTGCTTCTCAAGCTCACTTCAGGGAAGATTCTTTCTTTTACAGATTTACTTCATGTTTCTGAGATTTGTTGGAACCTTATTTCCTTTTCTCTTCTTGAAAAAGCAAGAGTTAAGGTCTGCTTTGAATTTGATAAAATTATAATGAGTAGAAATGGATAATTTGTTTGTAAAGGGTACTGTAACCAGCGTTTATTTATATTGAATGTACTTGAAATCATGAATAAAAATGCATCTACTTCTTCTACTTACATTATTAACTCTTGTGATCTTTGGCACAGTAGGTTAGGACTGTTGGCCCAAAAGCCATTAGCCCTAGTTCTGATGATAAAAAAACATATGTAGTTATGTTTTTAATAATTTTGTTTAACAAAATTTCAGGTTAACTATTTGTTGCATTTTGGCTCAATCATAAGACTCATATACTTGGAGATGTAGATCCTAGAGTTTAAGCACATAGAAGAGCTCAAAGATCAAGTATACTGGAGGAGACTATATCAAGATTTGTATTTTCACTTTTGTATTTTAGATAGGATTTATAGTCATTTGTTATAACCAAGATGATATAGGTTGATAGCTTTTGGGATTTACACACACACACACACACATTTCATACTCCTTTGTGTTTTTAGTGAGAGTTCATAATTATACTCTGTATCATTTTCAAAATCTAGTTTCAAAAAATAAGTTTCGAAAAAATCGGGTTTTTGATTTAGAAAAGAATTTTTACAAAATATGATTCTAACTTTATCTTGTATTGATCCATGATCACACACTAGTTCTTCAAGTCTGTGGAACTCTATTTTGCATTTAAAACTTAAAATTTATTTTATCGAAAAGAGAATGGTTTCAAAAAGATCTTCATACTCTGCCTTTGGCCCTTTGTCGATCGACCGTAAGCATAGCAAAATTGCTCTGCCGGTCGACCGAGCGGTCGACATGCATCAAAGTACATTTGTGCACTTCGATCGACCGAGTGGTCGACCGACTACAAGAGCTTCGCTCTCGGTTGGGTCCGGTCGACCGACATAGAATTTACCTTTATGGTTGGGAACAACGGTCAACCAGACAGTCGACTACATCTCCAATGGTCGAAAATTCGACTGTTGGCGATCGACCCGCCAGTCGACCGGTAGAAGACTTTTCTTCTGTGATTTTTTCCAACGGTTATATTCTATTTTGTCTTTTTCTGAATCTTTTCCCAAAGGATCTTTTGTGTTTTCTACTCATGTTTACATCCCCTATAAATAGTGGGACTGTGAAAATAAACTCAACAATAGGATTTTTAAAGTTTAGATCAAGTTTTATAAGTTTTAGATTTTTCATAAAAGATTTCTCTTTGACCCAAATTTTCAAATTTTTGTTTTTAGCTTGAGCCCTCCCTCTACATCTCTACAAGCTATTTTCACTACACAATCCCAAAGACCTTCACTCCTCATCTTGGTTATAGGATTGTGCTTGTAAGCCATTTGTGATCAAGTGTAGATCACCAATTTTCTTCTATTGAGAAGTTATAGAGGTTGCGGCCTCAAGTAAGCTAGTGAGCTCTGTGTCGGTGTTGCAGCACTGCGAGAGAAGACTAGTGAGTCCATTGAGTTCTAGTGAGAACTTGTAATGGTTGACGATCTAATGAGATCGGTTATAGTGAAAATCCTTCATAGTGTTGAAGGCAGGAACGTAGAGCAGTGGTTCGAATCTCGAAATAAATCATTGTGTTTGCGATTGCTTACTTTTTCTCTTTTCACTCCACTCTCTCTCTTTAATAACTTGCACTCTTATATTGCTTACTTAATTGTATTTCTTAAGTTGTGTTTGACATATGCTAGGTTGCTAGTAAAAAATTTTTAATTCCATATTATTTTTCATTTAGTAGAGCCATCACCTATTCACTACCCTCTGGGTGATTTACAATTGGTATCAGAGTCTAACCCTAATTTTTATTTAACCACCTTAGGGAGATCCTTTCATTTGGTTATATTCATTTGTTGCATTTGTTATTTGTTTGTGCACTTATATTTGTTTTCATGGCATCATATGACTTCTCTAGCACCAAGTCCCCACTCAAATTTGATGGGTTAGACTTTTTCATTTGGAAGGTCAAAATGAACCTATTCCTTAAGTCTCTAGGAGTTACAGTTGTTAAGGCCATTACCAAAAAATTTGTTGAACCTCATGGTGATGATAATACATGGTCCGAAGCAATCGCTAAGGACTATGAGGTCAAGGCTAAAGCCCAATATGCACTTACACAAGCATTAAATGATAACGATCTTTCTCGTATAATTAATTGCAAATCCGCTTATGAGGTTTGGAATGATCTTTCATTACTCACGAGGGAACGTTGCAAGTTAAGAGATCTAAAGTTGACTTGCTTCAATCTCAATATGAGAACTTTTATATGCTTGAAAATAAAACTATAGATGAGATGCTCACTCGGTTCACCAAGATCACTAATGGTTTATCTTCTTTAGGTGACACCATTGACAAAAACCAAAAATTCGAAAGGTCATTAGAGTTTCTTTCAAAGCTTGGGAAGTCAAGGCAACAACCCTCAAGGAATTCAACGATAGAGAGGAGATGGACTTCTTCTGCTTCATTGAAAATCTCAAAACCCATGAGATGGAAATGAAGGTGAGAGAATAAAGGGAGACCCAAAAGAAGAAAGTGATAGCTTTCAAGGTTACTCCATCATCCTTTGATGAAGAAGAATCATCAAAAGATGGTGATGAGGATTTTGCCATGCTCATTAGAAAAGTGGGCAAAATGTTTTACAAGAAAGGAAGACAAAGTAACTTCCGAAGAGGAAGAAATCAAGGAAGATTTGAAAAGAAGGAGGAGGATACAGTCCTTGCTTTCATTGCAAGAAGACGGGCTATCTAATTGCGGATTGTCCCTCACTTCAAGCCACTACCTCTAAAAATGTGCATAAGAAGAAGAAGGCAATGGTAGCCACTTGGGATGATTTGGAGACGGATTCTGAAGAGAAAATTAATGCCACACTCGTTTGGTTCATGGCAAACAAAGAGATAGCGTCCATGGTAAATCTTGAAACTTTTTAGAAGATAATAATTTAACTATGGATGAACTTGCACAATTTTTTGAAGAATTACAAAATAGGTATGAAATTTCTCTTGCACAAAATAAAAAATAGAAAGAGAAAAATAATTTTCTAAAGAATAAGCTAGAAATTATTTTTAAAGAGAAAAATGACTTATTCATTTCTTTTGAGAAAATGAAAATGGATTTTAAAAAAATATAACTTATTTGTAAGGGTAAAAGCCCAAATATTACTTATAACAAAAATGAATTTTTGGATATCCAAAAGCGTATTGATATTTTGAATACCACTTTGAAAAAGTGCGCCTTTGATATGAACAAATTTGCCTCCATGTTTCCAAAGAGAAAAACCCACAGGAAACATACATCTCATTCATCTAACACACACCATGAAAAATGCACACACACACACACACACACACACCCCAACATAAGTATACTTTCATGTATGGCAAAGTGTACACATGTGCACATTGAAACCGCAAAGGCCATTTAGCAAAATTTTATTTTGCTAAGTTAGATATGCTAAATAAACATGTTTGGGTTCGAGAAAGTACTAACCGTATAGGACCCAAAAAGATTTGGGTGTCAAAGAACACACCAAACTTTATTGATGCAGGTGTGTTGTCCTCCTCCAAGATCTTGGTGGTGGATGCATCGAAGCTCAAAGCATCAACCGTCACATTGTATCGCTATCAAGAGACATATATTTTGGAGATTGCCCATGGTCCAGTAATTTCTCCACTTGAAAATTTATTTCTAAGCTAGATCTATATATGCATGGGATTAGCAAGTTTTTTTTGTGTGGTAATATGCTTTAGTTGTATATGCATGCCTACTCTTATCTTTATAGCTTACCTTTATTTGAGCTAGTTTGTTAACTTTGCTTTTATTCTTTACTAGCCCATGATTTGCTTGCTCATGTGTAGAGTATTTTTTTATTCTCACTTGGTTGATATGTGTGTGTGTGTGTGTGTGTGTTGTCGTCAATATATCTATCTTGTGTTTGGGTATTGTATTTAAACCATATTTAAGCAATAAATCAAGATAGTAATTGTGCGCTTTAACTCTTATCTAGAGGAATGACGAGGAGAAGCTCAGAACCTGTCAAGGGTATTCGGTTTCAATATCTTATTTTTAATAGCTTAATTTATGAGTTAATTATTGAAAAATATATTGTTAATATAATTATAATAAAAATAAAATTTTTCATTCTCATGTGTTTTTCATGCCTATAAGATTTCCAGTATTGTTTCCCAATTTTATGTGTAAAAATATATAAGTAAAAATTATTTTTCAAAAGCCCTAAAATCCTACTTTTAAAAAAAAACTATTTTTTGGCTGTTCCAGTCGACCGACCGGTCGACTAAGTTGATCTAGCATAGGTCTGGTCAGCCGGGCGGTCAAGCGAAGTAACCTGGTTTTCAAAAAGAAATTTGGCCTAAAGATGGTCGATCGGTTGGTCGATCGACTATAACCGAGTTGCTTTCGGTTAGACTTCGGTCGACCAGGCGGTCGACCATGAGTCAGGTCTGGCTGTGGATTGCCCATTTTAAAAACCCTAAAAACCCAAATTTCTCTCATTCCTTCTTCCTCCACCGTCACTCTCTCTTCTTCCTCCCTATTTTTCTTTACCCCCTTTCACTTTAATCCTCCAAATCATCTCTACTCTAAAATCAAACCCTAAAAATTGGTTGGATCTCTCTTTAGCACTCCAGATCTATTGTTTTCAAGGAGACTTTTTTGTTTTCAAGGTATAATCTCTCTTCTCTTTAAATCTTCTTGATTATATAGTTTTCCTTCTATATTTCGTGCCAAATCATTTTTGTCATCTCCAAAATGTCAAAAAGGGCTAGATCTGAGAAGGGTAAACAACCTGAATCATTCTCTAACCCTTTTATTTCTCAAAATGCCTCTCATAGCTTTTTTGTAGTTCATAATAAACATGTTATCTCTGGTAGAACCGTGGTGCTCGCTGATTTTGAGCAGCTGAATCTAGCTACCATCTTGAACACGAGCTCTCTTGAACACCTTGTTACTGATTTTGAGCAGCTGAATCTAGCTACAATCTTGAACACGAGCTCTCTTGAACACCTTGTTACTATTAAAAAAACCTGTCTATCCTGAGCTTGTACACTACTTTTACTCTAATTTGATATTTCAAAACAATCGCGTCGGATCTAGGGTTTTGGGCAAGGACATAAATATTTCTCTAGATCGATTTGTCCATCTGCTACACCTCTTTTGTGAGGGTGTAGATTTTTATAATGTTAATCTTCATGAGTTTAATTATCCTGATGGTGAATCTACCCTCACCGCATCTCTTTTACTTATGATGATGACAATAGGAATGAGGAGGTGATACACTCGACTGCTCAAGTCCTGGCAAAAATCGTGTTCTATAATCTCCTACCAAAATCAGGAGAATATAGTCATGCACGGGGTTCTGCTCCCCTCTTGATCTATTGCTTTCTGAAAAGCATTAGAGTTAATATTCTAAAACTCATCATCGATTACATGGCTATGAGCATCTCCTGATCCCAAACCAGCACTTGGCATTTAGGATGCTCATCACCCGCATCTTAAAGTAACTAAAATTTAATCTCTCCACTGAACGGTCCATCAAACCATCAATTGACATTAACAACACTCTTTCTAAAGAGGATGCGTTCTAGGGAGCGTGTTCCTGCTCCTCAGCCCCCTCTTATCATTCCTGCTGTTGTTCCTGGATCCTCCCCAACCTCTTCTATATCGTTTGATCCATACTCAGCCCTCTCTGCTCAGCTTCAGGAGCATGACCTGAAGATGTCTGCAAATTTTTAGAGGATGGAGCAAAGAGCTGATAATGATCTGTAGTATATCTGCACCTCTATTTGCTATCTTCATACCTGTGTCAACGAGACTTACAGTAGGAATGCTTGGCCTATTCCACTTCCAAGAGGCCATTTACTGAACCTTTTCTTTCTACATCGGGTCCTCTGTTTGATACATGGGTACCTCCTCCAGATCCTTCCGAGGCACTGTCTCCTCCAGAAGATCTCGATTTTCAGAAGATTGACCCTTTTTGTTGATGACAAAAAGGGGGAGAGAGATTTTATGGAGTTATCTTTGGCTGTTTTTATCTAGGGTGTTTTGCTTTTATTTGAGTCTTTATTTAAGATCTTTATTTAAGTATTTTTGGACATGTAGTATTTGGTGGACATGTGTTTGTTACCTTGCAGTTTTTGGTGGACATGTCTTTTGTGGTATGTAACTTGTTTTGAGGTTGGCGTGAACCTCTGTGTGGACAAATTTATTTTATGATATCTCTATTATCTTTAGAAAGTTATGTATCTCTTTCTTTCAGTTGATATATTTGATACATATCTTCTATATGTGTGATATATTTGAATTTTTAGTGTATTCTTTGTAAACCAACCTTCTACCACTTGTTTTGGAAGTTGGAGGCTATTGGTTGGATGGAGGAATTTGTTTGTGCATACACTGTTGTAATTCTGTATTCTTGATATGCATAAATGGGTTGCATAAGAGCTTGATTGATATATCATATTCGTATGTTTTTATTGACGCATTTAACTTTTAGTCACATTTTGATATATGCATGTGTTAAGGGGGAGCTTCGATTGAAGTCTCTTTCCAAATTATTTGTGATAACACCATGTGTTTTGTCATCATAAAAAAGAGGGAGATTGTTGGTCCAAAGGCCATTAGCCTTAGTTCTGATGATAACAAAACATATGTAGTTAAATTTTTAACAATTTTATTTAACAAAGTTTCAGGTTAACTATTTGTTGCATTTTGGCTCCATCACAAGACTCACGCATTTGGCAGCCAAGAAGATGTAGATCCTAAAGTCTAAGCATATAGAAGAGCTCAAGAATCAAGTATACTAGAGGAGACTATATCAAGATTTATATTTTCACTTTCTGTATTTTAGATAAGATTTATAATCATTTATTAAAACCAAGATGATATAGATTGATAGCTTTTGGGATTGAGAGACACACAAACAAATCATACTCCTTTGTGTTTTTAATGAGAGTTCACAACTACACTCTTTATCGTTTTCAAATTGAGTTTCGGAAAAACAAGTTTCAGAAAAATTGGGTTTTTGATTTAGAAAAGAATTTTTACAAAATATGTTTCTAACTTTATTTTGTGTTGATCGATGATCACATACTGGTTCTTCAAGTCCCTGGAACTCTATTTGCATTTAAAGATCAAAAATTATTTTTCAGAAAAAGAAATGTTTCAAAAAGATTTTCATACCCTGGCTTTGGCTCTTTGTCGGTCGACTGCCCAGGCAGAGCAAAATTGCTCTGTCGGTCAACGAAGCGGTAGACCGACATGTACCAAAGTGCATTTGTGCACTTCGATCTACCGAGCGGTCGACCGACTGCAAGAGCTTTGCTCTCGGTTGGGCCGGTCGACCGGCCCGATTGACCGACATATAGTTTAGCTCTCTGGTTGGGAACAACGATCGACCAGACGGTTGCCGGTATCTCCAACGGTCGAAAATCTGACCGTTGGCGATCGAACGATAGAGGACTTTTCTTCTGTGATTTTTTCCAACGGCTATATTCTATTTTTTTCATTTTCTGGGTCTTTTTCCAATGGCTTTTTTGTGTTTTCTACTCATGTTTTCATCCCCTATAAGTAGTGGGACTGTGAAAAATACTCAACAACAAGATTTCTAAAGCTTAGATCAAGTTTTTACAAGTTTTATATTTTTCATAAAAGATTTCTTTTTGAGCCAAATTTCCAAATTCTTGTTTTTAGCTTGAGCCCTCCCTCTACATCTTTACAAGCTATTTTCACTACACAATTTCAAAGAGTTTCACCTCCTCATCTGGGTTATAGGATTGTACTTGTGAGCCATTTGTGATCAAGTGTAGATCACCATTTTTCTTCTATTGAGAAGTTGTAGAGGTTGCGGCCTTAAGTGAGCTTGTGAGCTCTGTGTTGGTGTTGCGGCACCGCGAGAGAGGACTAGTGAGTCCATTGAGTTTAGTGAGAATTTGTAACGGTTGATGATCTAGTGAGATCGATCATAGTGAAAAATCTTCCTAGTGTTGAAGGTGGGGACGTAGAGCAGTAGCTCGAACCACAAAACAAATCAGTGTGCTTGCGATTGCTTACTTTTTCTCTCTTCACTCTACTCTCTCTCTTTAATAACTTACACTTTTATATTGATTACTTATTTGCAAGTATTTCTTAAGTTGTGTTTGATATTTGCTAGGTCGCTAGCAAGAAATTTTTAATTCCGCATTATTTGCCATTTAGTATAGCCATCACCTATTCACCCCCCTTTAGGTAATTTACAAGGACACGTTCGTTTTTCTTACATTAAGAAAATGAAAGATATAGGTCTCTTGTATAATGTAACTATATCTGATCATGACAAATGTGAAATATGTGTTGAATCTAATTTCACTAGGAAATCATGCAAAAGTGTGCAAAAAGAATATGAATTGCTTAAGCTTCTTCATAGTGATCTTGGTGACTTAAAAAATAACTTAATTAGAGGTGGTAAAATATTCTATATCATCTTTATTAATGATTGTTCTAGATATATAATAGTTTATCTGTTAAGATTTAAGATGAAGCCTTTGAAATATTTTTGAAATATAAATCAAAAGTTGAAAACCAACTAAATAAGAAAATCAAGAGATTGAGATCGGATAGAGGTGGTGAATATGAACTTAAATAATTTAATGAATTTTGTGAACAACATGGCATAATTCATGAGACTACCCCTCTATATTCACTGGAATCTAATGATGTTACTGAAAGGAAAAATAGAACACTTAAAAATATGATGTATGCTATGCTTATAAGTTCTCATGCACCTCTGAACCTGTTGGGGGGGGGGAGGCTATACTCTCTGCTTGTCATATTCAAAATAGAACCCTATAAGAAAATTGACATAACTCCATATGTAATCTGGAAAGGTCATGAACCAAACATAAATTATTTAAAAGTGTGAGGGTGCATAACTAAGGTTCTTCTACCTGAACCCAAAAGAAAGAAAGTAGGACCCAAAATTTTTGACTGCATGTTTATAGGTTATGCACATTATAGTACTTCATATAGGTTTCTTGTTACTATATGTGATAATAATATTATGGAGGTTAGTACTATTATTGAAACTAAAAATACAAAATTCTTTGAGCATATTTTTTCATTGAAAACTCATGTTGATAAGCCTTCTCATGCTTTATCATCTAGTCATGCACAAGAATCTGTTGATAATGAAGAGATTGAACTAAGGAGAAGAATAAGAGTTAGAAAAGAAACTGACTCTGGTAAAAATTTCTTTACATTTCTTGTTGGTGATGACTCTCTTACTTATAAAGAGGCTATCACCTCTCTGGATACTCCATTCTGGAAAAAGGCTATTAATAATGTATTAGAATCTTTATTATCAAGTCACACTTGAGAACTTATTGATTTGCCACTAGGTGCAAAACCAATTGGCTGTAAATGAATATTTAAAAGAAAACTGAAACCTTATGGGTCATTGGATAAATTTAAATTTAGATTGGTTGCTAAAGGATACAATCAAAAGAAAGACTTTGATTATTTTGATACATTTGCTCCTGCAACTAGAATTACATCTATTAGAGGGTCTTATTTGCTTTAGCATCTACTCATAAACTTGTATACATCAAATAGATGTTAAAACTGCATTCTTAAATGGAGAACTAGAAGAAGAAATATATACGGACCAACCTGAAGGTTATATGACAACTGAAATAAACACAAAGTCTGCAAACTTATAAAATTTTTATATGGTTTAAAAAAAAGTACCCAAACAATAGCATGATAAATTTGATAGTGTTCTTGTTTCCTATGGTTATCAGATTAATAAGGCTGATAAATGTATCTATACTAAATTTGAGGATAATGTTGGTGTTATCATATGTTTATATGTTGATGATATGCTTATATTTGGTACAAACTTAGAAATTGTAAATGACACCAAATCATTTTTATCCTCTAATTTTGATATGAAAGACAGGGTGAATTTGATGTGATATTAGGAATTAAAATAATTAGAGATTCTGATCGCATCATGTTTTCACAAGGACACTATATAGAAAGAATATTGAAAAGATTTGATCATTTTGACTGCACTCCTATTTTCACACCTTATAATGGCAACATTCACCTAAGAAAGAATAAAGAACAAAGTGTGTCACAATCTAATTATGTACAAATGATTGAGATTTTACCTACACAAAAAATACTAAATTTAAGAACTTAAGAATAGTATGTGCATGTACTCAATTCTACCGCGATAGTAAGTAGCTATGCGGGTCGTGATTCACAAGGAGGGACTAGCGATGGAAGCCTTTTTTAGCAAGTTCTCTTTTAAGTTACAATCAATAGTTAAAGATCTTCTTTTAGTTCTTTAAAAGAAAAGAAAATATAAGTTACAGTTAAGTTAAAAAGAAAGTAGTAGATTGAGAATGTGGAGAAAGTGAAAAATGGAAGAGTGATAAAAGAGTTGGTATATTATGGTGTTGGTGATCTAAACTAAAATTAAAAGAAAAGAAAGTTAAAACCTAAAAAACTTACTTATCTCTTCGGCGTCTGCTTACCTTTGACCCGTATCGATAATGTACCTTTGTTTGAAGATGAACGAAGTATGACAAATAAGATCTACAAATAAGATCTTTCCCATTCCCAATTTACAGTATGAAATGAAGGGGCAAGCTACACTACTATAGAAATTGATATCCATCACCATAAGCCATCAATGGCACTTGGTAGGGCAAGGCAACTTCAAGGCTACAGAGTCATTTGGATTCATAAACAAAGAAGGGGGAAGAAAACAAAAGTAAGAATAAAAAAGAAAAAAAACTTTGATTTGATTCAAATAACAATGAAAGAAAAGATTTCTTATACCGGTGTCACCCTCAGTACATGCTTGTTCTCATTCCTCCATGAAAATCTCCTCTCCTCTTAGTTACAAAAAGAAAATAAAAATTACATAAAAGAAAAGTGAAAACCTAAGTTACAAACTACAGAATAGCCTAACTTCTACTCTCTACTTGGTCGTCCCCTGTGGTATCTGAAAACCCAGTATTTATAGGCAAAAACCCAATGGGAAGGAGCGTACGAAGATAGGAGAGCAAACGCTTCCCCAACTGCCCTAACAAAGCAGTGAAAATGTGGCTTTTGCTGCATTTCCGTGGTAAGGGTGTGGCCAAGTGGCCACACCGGGGGGGTAGAACACCCCGGTTTCGCGATATGACTTTATCTGATTCTGGATTTCTCGCTTTGGCTCATAGATTTGACCAAACTGCCTTGATCTTTGGTTTTAACCAATTGATTTGTGAAGATTTATTTTAACTAGTTTTCAACTGATTTCATCTTCTCTGATTTGCCTTGATCTGCCTGGATTTTCTGATTTTGAATTAATTTTGAATTAAATCAGAATTTTGATGGGCTTTTGGGCTCGTTTCTCTTCCCTCTCCTTTAGCAATGGGCTTGCATATAATTTAGACAATAAATAGGATTAAAAATAGAGTTTATTATATAGTAAGTATGAAATGTGATAATAAATATGCAAATTCAGCGACCAATCACACCCCATACCTATCTTTTGCTCGTCCTCGAGCAAAATAACAAAACTAAACCAAAGATTATTAGATCACTTTCGCAGGTCATGCGATTGTACTGAGTATGTGTAACAAGCCGTTAAACCTCCAGGTTCTCTTTAGAGGACGAGTTTTATCTTGTGGGGGTTTTCAGTGGATTACACCCATAAAATCTATAAGAAAGAGAAACAAAGTGTTAGTATTTTGAAAATATATTTTGAAAGAGAAAAATAATTGAAGTATTATTGTAAGAATTAAGTAATCTATAAGTTATAGGAAAACTGAATTTTTTATTCTTAAGCTTAATCTTAATTCAAAAACTTGTTATCAACCAAGACATGAAGTCAAACTGTATTTCTCATCTAATCCATTATTTTACCCTAAATCATATGCACCTTTGTGATCGTGAAATTTTGACTCGGGGTTCTTTTACTCTAAATCTTATGCCTTATTATTTTTTTCTCTTTTATTTTTTATTTTTTTGGTGATATTATTCCATAGTTTTATTTAGCTTTCTAATCTACCCATATTACGAACTTTTAATTAGTGACTCCCAAACCATACAGTCTAAGGGCACCGGATGAGAAAACACCCTAAAGACTTAAGGACTCGAGCAAACAATGCCACAGAACTAACGATTTTATTATATGAACCGTTTTTAGGCGTGAATACTTATGCTTTATGAGGCACAAATACCCAGTATAATAAGAGAATTTTTGATATATTATATATATTTTCTTTTTCTATTTCTTAATAAGGCATAAGAATCTTTATTTTTGAACCCTAAGTGTGTAAGTGTATAAAGCAGGCATATATCTTCAAGGTAAAAATCAAGACTAAATTATTTTTTCAATTTTTCTTCCTAACCTTAGAAATCAAACAAATAATCTTATTTTGACAAAGTATAAGAAATCCTAATTATGATTTTCCTATTCCTTAAAATTGACTTAATTTCTTACAAAGAATATGTCAAAATATTGTTTCTATTTTCAAAAAGTTTTTAAAAGTAAAGAAAAATGTTAAAATTTTTTTATAATAAAAGGAAAACCTAAGTTATGTTAGAACCCTCCCCACACCTATCTCATGCATTGTCCTCAATGTATGAATTAATGCATAGATGCATGAAAAAGAAGAAAGGGAAAGAAAATATTATCTTATGGTGGTGGTTTCGGTCGTGGTCTGATTGGGTCAAGCGTTGCTACCTAATCAAGATAATGTGGTGGTTCACGGAACTCAAATTTATTGACCTCTTTTTTGTTTACATATTTATAGTCCCCAATATGAATAGGATCATGAAAGATCCTATCATGAAACTTACTCCCTTTATATGACCAGTCCTGAAAAATCATCACGGAGTCATTATCGTCTATACCTATGTCCAACGAAAGAATGTGACTTGGTGGAATAGTTGACCTAGACTCAAGAATGATAGGTTCAAGATCCAATACTAACTTGGAAAAATCAACTTTGGGTTCGAGAGTGAGTTTTGGTTCAAGAGTTGAGTCCAAATCCAAGAATTGATATTCACATTCTTTTACCTTCAATAGAATGTGACTATCCAAAATTGGTGATTCCATTTCTAGATGTATGGGTATGGGAATAAATGTTGGCTCGAGAAAGTGGTCCAAATTGGGTAAGTATATCAAAGTCAACATAGATTCGAAGATGGAAACTGAATCACAAAGTTGGGGATCAGGTTCAAATTCATAATCAAGTTCAATCTCATTAAAATGAAAACTTACCAATTCGTCAATGGATTGATATTGGTCAAGTTCAAGCTTTTGTGGTGAAATTGAATCTTGGTCAAAATCTTCAAGATACCATATTTCTTAATTTTCATCAATATGGTTAGAAGTGTCGGGAATAGTCAAAGATTGGGTAGAGAGAGTTTCCTTTTTCCTATGCATATTTTTCATCTACTAAGTTTTATTTCTATCATATCGAGTGGATCATTTTTGCATTGAATCATGATTTCCATACTTTTTTTTAAGTTGGCATGTTCTCCTTGAAAAATAGAGTAAGGATCTGTGATTTGAAAATTTTGACGGGATTTTGAGTCTTCTAAAATTTGAATTCATCACTCAAGCTCGTCCAAGGCTTCCATCCACTTTTACCAGTCAATTGACTCTTCTAATGGTTGTTCGAGAGAAGGAGTATATGAAGCTGGATGTTGGTAAGGTGGTTGACATTAAGACTCGAGGGAGTTGTATCCCCATTGACTCTGTGAAAAGTAGTGATGATTATTCTAGTCTTGTTCATAGTATTGGGATAGGAGCATATATTGATTCGGATAAGACCAATCCGGTACACTAGGTTGGTTAAAGTTATGATATGCCGGGTTGATAATATCTGAAAAGGGGTCGGGGTGTAACATGGATTGCCATTAAAATTAAAAAATTGTTGTTATAAGCCATGTCACACAAGAAATGTCAAAATCAAACAAAAAACAAACAAATAAACAAGCAAAAAGGGAAAAAAATCTAACCTAAGTTAGGGTAAACCTTAGACCTAGACGACTTCTAACTGGTTAGACTGTCCACGGGAGGAATATTGCAGAATCTGACCACAAGTTAATCGGTCAGGTAGGGGCAAGATCTGAGAGGTATCCGTGCCTAAGCAACGAGCCTAATTATGTCAAACTACCAACCTTTGGCGTTTCACTCCTCATTCCCAAATCTTAGACACCGATTTGGCAAGAGTCAAATTCTAATCAACTTCCTCCTTAGATCAGTCTCCCATGTGAGTCCGAGATGTCCCTAGGGCAACGTCTACTCAGTTTTAGTTAGGCTTAGGTTAGTGAGCGAGAAGATTGTTTGTGAGCTAAGAAAGGGTAATGACTTTCCCAACTTATCTTATTTATAGGATAAGCCCTTAAGATTGATTGTGCAAAGTGTGCAGGATATAGAAAAGTAACATTCAACAAGCAAATAATTACTCAAGAATGTTTCCTAAACTGTATGCTATGTATACGTACCTTTTGCTCAGCACTCTTCAACAGTAATATAAAATGTAAACGAATTAGACACGTGCCTAAATGCAAAGTCTAAATCTTTTTTAGTATTTAACAAACATCATTTTTCTGTTGAGGTTAGAAAGTATGTACAGTGAGACAAACAAGAAAATAAATAGCTAAAGAATTTTAGTTTTGCAATTCAGCCAACCTGCAAAAATATAAGTTAATAGTTCACTCAGATTGCCACTGGAATGTAGCAAATTTGAGGACTTCTGGGCTTTGCTTTCTTGAGCAGAGTCAGGGCCACTTATATGTCCATTGCAGCAGAAATTTCCTTGTTGTTAAACCTTTACACCAAGAACAAAGAAGGAGGTTAACTAAAATGTAAACTTAAAGAGAGTTACTTATCCTCCCTCCCCGGCAACGACGCCAAAATTTGATTGAGACTTTATCTGCATAAAAAATACAGAATTTAAGAACTTAAGAATAGTATGTGCAAGTACTCAATTTTACCACGATAGCAAGTGGTTATGCGGGTCGTTATCCACAAGGAGGGACTAGCGATGTAAGCTTTTTTCTGCATGTTCTCTTTTAAGTTACAATCAATGGTTAAAGATCTTCTTTTAGTTCTTTAAAAGAAAAGAAAATATAAGTTATAGTTAAGTTAAAAAGAAAGCGGTAGATTGAGAAGGTAGAGAAAGTGGAAAATGGATTTAAAAAAGAAATTAAAAAGAGTGATAAAAGAGTTGGTAGATTGTAGTGTTGGTGATCTAAACTAAAATTAAAAGAAAAGAAAATTAAAAACCTAAAAAACTTACTTACCTCTTCGGCATCTGCTTACCTTTGACCCGTATCGATGATGTACCTTTATTTGAAGGCGAGGGAAGTATGACAAATATGATCTTCCCCATTCTCGATTTACAGTGCGAAATGAAGGGGCAACCTACACTATCATAGAAATGGATATCCATCACCATAAGCAATCAATGGCACTTGCAAGGGTAAGGCAACTTCGAGGCTATCAGAGTCATTTGGATTCACAAACACAAATGAGAGAAGCAAACAAAAACAAGAATAGAAAAGAAAAGAAAACTTCAATTCAATTCAAATAATAATGAAAGAAAAGATTACTTACATCGGTATCACCCTCAGTACAAGCTTGTTATCATTCCTCCATGAAAATCTCCTCTCCTCTCAGTTACATAAAGAAAATAAAAATTACATAAAAGAAAACTAAAAGCTAAGTTACAAAGTACAGAATAGCCTAACTTCTACTTTCTACTTGGTTGTCCCTTGTGGTCTCTGAAAACTCAGTATTTATAGGAAAAAACCCAACGAGGAGGTGCGTATGAAGATAGGGGAGCAAACGCTCCCCCAACTGCCCCAACAAAGCCGTGGAATGCATTTTCGTGGCAACAGTGACCAGGTGGCCACACCCGGGGGTGGAACTCCTTGGTTTCGCGATATGCCCTGGATTTCCCGTTTCAGCTCCTGGATTTAATGAAACCGCCTTTAATCTTTGGCTTTAACAAATTGATTTGTGAAGATTTATTTTAGCCAGTTTTCAACCAATTTTATCTTCTCTGATTTGCCTTGATCTGCCCTGATTTTTTGATTTCGGATTAATTTGAATTAAATTAGTATTTTGATGGACTTTTGGCTCGTTTCTCTTCCCTCTCCTTTAGTAATGGACCTGCATATAATTTAGACAACAAATAGGATTAAAACAGGGTTTATTAAATAATAAGTATGAAAATATGATAATAAATATGCAAATTCAGCGACCGATCAACAAATCATTGGTAGTTTAATGCACTTGCTGAATTATACACGACCTGATATTGCTTATACCGTGGGACGACTTAGTCTTTACACTCACTGCCCTAATAAGGACCATTGGACAGTATTATATCGAGTGTTAAAGTACCTAAAAGGAACTATTAATTATAGTTTGACATATTGTGGCTTTTTTTTCTATTTTAGAGGGATATTCAGATGCTAACTAGATCTCCGATTCTGATGAGTTAAAGTCCACAAGTGGATATATGATCACACTTGGTGGAGTGTGATGTTTTGAAAATCATCCAAGCAAACTGTCACAGCTCGCTTCACTATGGAGTCTGAGTTTGTTGCCTTAGAGAAGGCAGGTACTGAAGCTGAGCAGCTCAGGAATCTTTTGATTGATATATCAATTTGGAAGAGACCAGCTCTGTCTGTATTTATTCATTGTGATAACCAAGCTACTACTGCTAGAGCTAAGAATAAAAATATATAATAGAAAGAGTAGGCATATATGCCTAAGATATAAAATTGTAAAGCAGCTGCTAGATGATGAAAACATATCTCTTGACTATGTGAGGTCAGAGCTTAATATAAGTGATCTATTTACCAAACCACTAGGGAGGAAACTGTTTGCCCAAAAGGTTACAATCTCCATTTGTTTAGAGTTTTGATGATAACAAAACAAATAAGAGCTATTTGGTACTAATAAGTTTGTTCAAGATAAGTTTCAGGTTTTGTAGCATGTTTGGAAGCCATTGATTAGCTATTGCAAGATCTTCTAGGTTCATGGAGTAAAGAAGTCTTATGGCACATCAAGGGAGGATCATAGAAGAGAAGGCTCTAGCAAGACTTTACATGGCTCAAGACTTCAAAATTGCTCAAGATAATTCATTAGTTTTGTTTCTAGTTTTTATAGTTTTGTTAAAGAATAGTGATTAGGATTGAAGCTATATATTCAAACACACACGCACATGCATTGCCTAGAAACATTCTCTATAAAGATATACAAAATATTTTAATACAAAGACTTTTGTTTATAAACTCAATTTTAGGCATTATACATGTTTCATATCAAAAAATTTTATTACATATCAAAATCTCCTTAAAATTATGTTTCAATTTCTGCTTTTGGCCTGAGCCGGTCGACCGTCCGGTCGACCGACCCTGTGCCAGGTAAAGCCGGTCGACCGACCCAGTCGACCGAGGTTCTGGCAGCAGTGCGTATCCGTGTGCATGTTGCACGGTCGACCGTGCGGCCGACCGGAACCTGCCTGACAGTAAGACATTTGCTCTTTGTTTATTTCAGCCGACCGGGCGGTCGACCGATGGCCTGCAACGGCTCTTTTTGTTTGAATCCCGGCCGACCGGCCGGCCGACCGAGGTAGCCGTTTCAGCCATAACGGCTAGTGTTTTAAACACGTTTTAAATTTGTGTTTTTCGTTTCTAAATGTATTTAGGGGAATTTTATGGGTCAAAATCTTCCTAATTAACATGATATGTGTTACCTTTTGATCCCTAACCCTATCCTATAAATAGTGGTGATTAGGGTTATGTTTTTACAAGAACAATAACAATCAAGCTATATGCAAAAGTTTCAAAAGTTTTCTAAAGCTTTCAAGAGAGTTTGGTCCTTGGTTTTTGTACTGAAGATTCTCTCATCGATGAAGTTTCATTTTCTAAACTCTCTCTAATTCATTTCCTTTTTCACTTACACTATTTGAGCTTCAATTCTAACCATTACTCTACAGGGCTCTTATAAGGGAAAGAGGCGTTTGCAAAAGATAGTTTGTGGTCTTTTGATCACTAAGAGAGAATTTGTACTAGAAATTGTGGAGTTGGGTACTCCGGTGTATTTGTAACCTCTTTGTGAAGTTATAGTTGTTAGAAATCCTTCTGGGTGAAGGCGGGGACATAGAGCTGGGTGCTCGAACCTCGGAAAAATTCTTCGTGTTTGCGTTTGGTTTACTTGTTCTTACTTGCTCTTAATTCTTGCTAACTTTATATTCATTGCTTTATCTTCTTGCTTCACTTTTTCTTTGCAACATTGTACTTGCTCTTCATTTTCATAGTTATATTCACTTGTTGCATCAAATTTTTTTATTGTGCATTGATTAGCATAATCACCTATACACCCCCATTCTAGGTGATTTTCAATTGGTATCAGAGCTTGGACTCTAGGTTTGGCTTAACATCCTTAGAGAGATCCTTAAAATTTGCTAATCTACATTTGCATTGCATTTGTCATTCACTAGTAAACATGGCCGACAACATCAAAACCCCTCCTAAATTTGATGGACTTAATTTCCCTATTTGGAAGGTTAGGATGACTATCTTTTTACAATCTTTAGGTAGCTTAGTGGCAAAATCCTTGACCAAACCCTATGTTAGACCCGATAGTGATGAAAGCACATGGTCCGACTTTACCTTTAGAGAATATGAGGCTAACTCAAAGGCCCAAAAGTCCCTCCTAACTGCCTTGAATGAGGATGACCTTACACGGGTAATACATTGCCAATCCGCCTATGAGATTTGGCAACATTTGTTGGTCACACACGAGGGGACTTCACAAGTTAAGAGAGCTAAGATAGATCTCTTAAGGTCCCAATATGAATCTTTTAAAATGATTGATGATGAACCATTGATTGCATGATTACAAGGTTTACTAAAATTACCAATACTCTTTCCTCTTTAGGTGATGATATCTCCAATGACCAAAAGCTGCGAAAGTGATTCGGGCTCTTCCTTTATCATGGGAGATAAAAGCCACCACCTTGAAAGAATTGAACGACAAGGATGAAATGGACCTCATGAGTCTCATTGGGAACTTAAAGACCCATGAGATGGAAAAGAAGGCAAGAGAAGAGGCTGCTCCGCTAAAAAAGAAGTCCATAGCCTTCAAGTCGTCATCCACTCTTAAGGACGATGAAGAAGATGAAGAAGAAGATGAGGAGCTCTCCCTTCTTGTGCGAAATGTGAAGAGAATGTACCGGAAGAACAAGCTCAACTTTAGAAGGAAGTTTGAAGGAAAAGAGGAGAAAAGAATCATTTGCTACAATTGCCGAAAGCCCGGACATATCATGGCTGATTGCCCGGATTTCAAGAAGAAGATGACTTCCTCCTTCAAGCCAAAGAAGTCGGTCGAAAAGAAAGCCTACAAAGCCACATGGGATTCGGAAAGCGAATCCGAAGACGAGGTGGACACGGCAAACATGTGTTTCATGGCAAACACTCCAAAGGTAACCCCACAACCTCTTGATGAAGATGATGAATTAACTAAAGAAGTTATTGTACATGCTTTTGTTGAACTCTCCGAAACATATGATAATAAAAAGATTGAGTGTTCAAAATTGGAAAAGGAAGTTGCTTTTCTTAAAAATCAACTTGCTATGGTTTTTAAAGAAAAGGATGAAATTTCTTCCAATCTCATTTTTATCCAAGAAGAATTTAGTGCTTATAAAGTTGCTTGCAAAGCAAAATTTCCTAAGATTGATGAAAAAGAAATTTCTTCTTTAAAAACTAAAATGGTTGATGTTGAGAAGGTTTTTGAAAGATTGTGCTTTTAACACAAAGAAACCTGAAGAAAAATTTTCTAAAAAGCACACTTCTCATGTTAAAGATTCTCATGTAAAGATTTCTCATGCTCACACTTCACACAACACTCATGTTAAATCAACACATGCTCACAAGTCTCACACACATTATGCTTTTAATTATGGTAGAGTGTATAGATGTACTTATTGTGGTAAAAATGGACATTTGGCTAAGTTTTGTTATGACCAAGTAAATAGATCAAATAATCTTGTTTGGGTTCATGGCACAACCCTTTAGGACCCAAGAAAATGTGGGTACCAAAATCAAGTCCTAAGCTATTTGATGTAGGTACACACCAAGGCTCCAAGACGTAAGGAGCGGTGGTACCTTGATAGTGGTTGTTCGAGACACATGACATGGGATATCAACAACTTTACAACCCTATTAAGGTACATGGAAGGTGGTACCTTCACCTTCGGGAATGACTCCAAGGGTACTATCATCGGTATAGGTAACATTCAAATTGGTGCATCTCCTATTATAGAAAATGTTGTTCTTGTTGATGGTTTAAAACATAACTTGCTTAGTATAAGTCAACTTTGTGATCGTAGACTTAAAGTTGTTTTCGATGACTCTTCTTGCAAGATTTTTGATTGCAAAACCAATGATTATATTCTCACCGGATTTCGTGATGATAATGTTTATATCATTGACATGTTTATATCATTGACATGCTTAATTTGGATTGTTCTACTAAATGCTTGAATGTTTTTGATGAAAATTCTTGGCTTTGGCATAGAAGATTAGGACATGCATCTTTTGACCATCTTTCTAGGATTAATTCTAAGGAATTGGTGAAGGGTATTCCTTACTTGAAGTTTGAGAAAGACCGCATTTGTGGTGCGTGCCAACTTGGGAAACAAACCAAGTCTTCCTTCAAACCAATCAAGGATATCATGTCAACAAGGCCATTAGAATTAATTCATATGGATCTTTTTAGACCTACTAAAACTAAAAGCTTAAATGGTAGTAGATATGCATTTGTTTTAGTTGATGATTTTTCCCGATTTACTTGGGTTTTCCTTTTAGAAAATAAAGATCAAACTTATTCTCATTTCAAGATTTTTCGAAAAAGGGTTGAAAAAGAAAAAAGGTTTTTCGATTTTGAAAATAAGGAGTGATAGAGGTGGTGAGTTTGTTAACCAACTCCTCATGACTTATTGTGATGATAAGGGAATCAAGCATGAAATGTCATGTCCTAGAACTCCACAACAAAATGGAGTTGTAGAAAGGAAAAATAGAACACTTCAAGAGATGGCTAGGACAATGATAAGTGAATATGACCTCCCTCAATATCTATGGGCCGAGGCCGTAAATACCGCATGCTACATATCAAATCGTATTTATTTGTGTAAAAATTCTTCCAAAACATCTTTTGAAATGTATCATTCTAGAAAACCTAATGTTTCATATTTCAAAGTTTTTGGATGCAAGTGTTTTGTTTTGAATACTAGAGATAACTTGGGTAATTTGATGCTAAGGCTTATGAAGCTATTTTTTTTGGATATTCTTCTACTAGTAAAGCTTATAGAGTATTCAATAGATCTTCCCTTACCATTGAAGAATCCATGCATGTTAAATTTGAAGAATCTAATATGATCGTTGAGAATGTTGTAGAAATTGACCCATTAGGTGAAGACATGGAGAGACTATCCTTGAAGGACTCACCCGCTCAAGAAGAAAAGCAAGAACCCATTGGTGATGTTCATAAGGATGAAGTGAAAGATTCTCAACCACTTCCTAAAGATTGGAGATACGCTACAAATCACCCCAAGGAACTCATCATAGGTGATGTATCTAAGGGGTAACAACTCGCTCCAAGCTCCATGACTTATGTGGTAACTTTGCATTCATTTCTCATTTTGAACCCAAAAGCATCCTCGAAGCCGAGACGGACTCATATGGTTGCTAGCCATGCAAGAGGAACTCAATCAATTTGAGCGCAACTAAGTTAAGCACCTTGTTCCTAGGCCCACGATAGACCAATAATTGGTACTAAGTGGATCTTTAGAAACAAGATGGATGAGTCCGGTAATGTCATTAGGAATAAAGCTAGATTAGTGGCCTAAGGTTACACTCAAGTTGAGGAATTGACTTTGAGGAGACCTTTGCACCCGTAGCACGGCTTGAAGCCATAGGGATAACACTAGCTTTTGCATCTTTTAAAAATTTTAAACTTTTCAAATGGATGTAAAAAGTGCATTTTTAAATGGTTTTATAAATGAAGAAGTTTATGTTGAATAACCTCCCGGTTTTGTTGATCATGTTCATCCCAATTTTATTTTTAAACTTGATAAAGCTTTGTACGGATTGAAACAAGCTCCAAGAGCTTAGTATGAAAGGCTTACTAGTTTTCTCATTTTAAATGATTTTGTTAAAGGCAAAGTAGACACAACTCTTTTTACTAAGCATGTTGATAATGACATTTAATTGTGCAAATTTATGTTGATGATATAATCTTTGTTCTACTAATGAGTTGTTATGCAAGGAGTTTGAAAAGGTTATGCAATGTGAGTTTGAAATGTCTTCCATGGGTGAATTGAATTTCTTTCTTGGACTTCAAATCAAGCAATTGTATGATGGGAATTTCATATGTCAAGCCAAGTATGCAAAGGAACTCGTAAAGAAGTTTGGACTTGAAAGCTCAAAAGTTTGCAACACTCCCGTGGCAACTACAGTCAAGCTTGATAAGGATGACCAAGGTAAAAATGTTGATATTAAATTGTATAGAAGCATGATAGGTAGTCTTTTGTATTTGACGGTAAGTAGGCCGGACATAATGTTTAGTGTGTGTTTTTGTGCTAGATTCCAATCGTGTCCTAAAGAGTCCCATCTTATTGCGGTAAAACGCATTATTCATTATATTAAGGGCACAATTGGAATGGGTCTATGGTATCCGAAAATCGAAGATTTTTCAATGACAAGTTATTCGGATGCTGACTATGCGAGTTGTAGAGTAGATAGAAAGAGTACTAGTGGGACATGTCAATTTCTTGGTAATTGTCTTGTTTCATGGTCCTCTAAGAAATAAAATTTCGTTGCTCTATCAACCGCCGAGGCGGAGTATGTTGCAGCGGGGGCTTGTTGTGCACAGGTCCTTTGGATGAAACATACTCTCCTTGATTATGATATGCATTATGATCATATAAATTTTTTTTGTGATAATACTAGTACTATTCATATGACCAAAAATGCAAATTAACATAGTAAGACCAAGCACATTGAGATTAGGTATCACTTTCTTAGAGATCATTTTGAGAAAGGTGATATAGATATTGATTATGTTTCAACGGATTTGCAACTTGCCGATATTTTCACTAAACCACTTGATTTTGTTAGATTCTCCTTTATTTGTGGTGAACTGAATATTTGTGTTATTGAATAAAAGTTTTTATCCTTTTTGATGTATGACAAAAAGGGGGAGAATAAGGTTTCAGTTTGTATTGTTTTTACAAAGTGTTTATGATTTTCTTGTATTTAGAGTTTGAGTTGTATTTAGAGTTTGCGTGTTTTGCAAGTGTTTTATACCTCATGATTTTTAGTTTCATGTTTTTTGCTTGCATATTACATTGTTTTTTTTAATTGTTTAAATATAACATAATTTGAGGGGGAGCTTAGACCTCTCCTTTATTTTTTTAACATAGCCTATTTGTTTTGTCATCATCAAAAAAGGGGGAGATTGTTGGCCCAAAAGGTTACACTCTCCATTTGTTTAGAGTTTTGATGATAACAAAACAAATAAGAGCTATTTGGTACTAATAAGTTTGTTCAAGATAAGTTTCAGGCTTTGTACCATATTTGGAAGCCATTGCTTAGTTATTGCAAGATCTTCTAGGTTCATGGAGTAAAGAAGTCTTATGGCACATCAAGGGAGGATCATAGAGGAGAAGACTCTAGCAAGACTTTACATGGCTCAAGACTTCAAGATTGCTCAAGATAATTCATTAGTTTGTTTCTAGTTTTTGTAGTTCTGTTAAAGAATAGTGATTAGATTGGAGCTCTATATTCAAACACACACGCACATGCATTGCCTAGAAACATTCTCTATAAAGATATACAAAATATTTTAATACGAAGACTTTTGTTTATAAACTCAATTTTAGGCATTATACATGTTTCATATTAAAAATATTTTATTATATATCAAAATCTCCTTAAAGTTATGTTTCAATTTCTGCTTTTGGCCTGAGCCGGTCGACCGTCCGGTCGACCGACCCTGTGCCAGGTAAAGCCGGTCGACCGACCCAGTCGACCGAGGTTCTGGCAGCAGTGCGTATCCGTGTGCATATTGCACGGTTGACCGTGCGGCCGACCGGAACCTGCCTGACTGTAAGACATTTGCTCTCTGTTTATTTCGACCGACCGGGCGGTCGACCGATGGCTGCAACGGCTCTTTTTGTTTGAATCCCGGTCGACCGGCCGGCCGACCGAGGTAGCCGTTTCAGCCATAACAGCTAGTGTTTTAAACACGTTTTAAATTTGTGTTTTTCGTTTCTAAATGTATTTAGGGGATATTTTATGGGTCAAAATCTTCCTAATTACATTATATGCGTTTACCTTTTGATCCCTAACCCTATCCTATAAATAGTGGTGATTAGGGTTATGTTTTTACAAGAACAATAACAATCAAGCTATATACAAAAGTTTCAAAAGTTTTCTAAAGCTTTCAAGAGAGTTTGGTCCTTGGTTTTGTGCTGAAGATTCTCTCATCGCTGAAGTTTCATTTTCTAAACTCTCTCTAGTTCATTTCCTTTTTCACTTACACTATTTGAGCTTCAATTCTAACCATTACTCTACAGGGCTCTTGTAAGGGAAAGAGGCGTTTGCAAAAGATAGTTTGTGGTCTTTTGATCACTAAGAGAGAATTTGTACTCGAGATTGTGGAGTTGGGTACTCCGGTGTATTTGTAACCTCTTTATGAAGTTATAGTTGTTAGAAATCCTTCTGGGTGAAGGCGGGAACGTAGAGCTGGGTGCTCGAACCTCGAAAAAATTCTTCGTGTTTGCGTTTGGTTTACTTGTTCTTACTTGCTCTTAATTCTTGCTAACTTTATATTCATTGCTTTGTCTTATATTCATTGCTTTATCTTCTCGCTTCACTTTTTCTTTGCAACATTGTACTTGCTCTTTATTTTCATAGTTATATTCACTTGTTACATCAAATTTTTTTTGTTGTGCATTGATTAGCATAATCACCTATTCACCCCCTAGGTGATTTTCAGAAACTAGTGGAGAATACATAGAGGAGAATGAGACTCATGTCTATAATAAAGAGTAAAAAATAATAGTAACCCAACCTATGTGATTGATAAACTAATGAAGTAGATTCATATAGGTAATAACAAATCATTTGTTGACTTGGTGATGCACTATCATTATTTTATTATTGAGAAGTCTCTTCCTATGATGTAGATAGTGCAAATTGTAATGTGCAAAGGATGAGTATTAGCTCTTAATGGATTACCATAGCCCTTGTTGGGTAGTGTGTTTAACTGAAATGCACACTTGATGGATCCACCTATATGAGTGTGGGAGTGGGGCCGCTTCCTATGAGAATGTAGATATATTCTCTAGAGCGCTCATGAATATCCAGGTAGGGCGCATGGCTTCACGCCAACCCGTATTGAACAGCTCGGTTCTATGAATTGTTGGCCCAAGGTTACAATCACTCTGTTTTAGAGTTTTGATGATCACAAAACATATATAGCTATTTGTACTAATCAAGCTTAAGTATTTAAAATTATTTCAGGGTTCTAAGGACTCAGAAGTTTCTTCTTCCCTAAAAGGAAGGTGGTGTTGACTTAAGATGACTCAAATACGGAATCAAGAATTCAAGTAACTCAACGGTACAAATGGAAAAGCCAGATTGAAGATCTTGTAGTCACCTAGACCCTTATAAGATTTTAGTATGTTAAAGAGTAAGGATATGATAGATGTGCTCAAGAAGTTACACAAACAAAATACACTTTTCAAAAATACAAGCTTTGGGTAATATTGGTTTTGTTGCATGTTTGGTACTAATACACGTTTCATAATTCTTCAAATTCATATATCAAGTTTAGAACATGTATATTATCTCCTATACTATGCTACATAACCCTTAAACCGATTCAAAATATTTTAAAAATATTTCAAAAGTTTAAAAATCTATTTAAAGTTTATTTCAGGCCATAATGGTCGACCGACCTGTCGACTGTAGCTGTTTCAGGCAAAAATGGTCGACCGGCCTTTTGGCCATGGGCATGCACGTTTGTGCACGTTTGTCAGTCGACGAGTCAGTCGACCGTCAACCCCTGCGGTCGACCAATCGGTCGACCGACTACATGGGCCTTACTCTCTATTTGTGCTGGTCGACCGGCAGTTCAAAATTTTCTTTTTAAAAATAACCTGCAGTCAACCGGAGCCAACGGCTATATTTTAAGTGACGTACCGGTCGACCGGCAGACGTCCAGACTGGCACAACGGCTCTATTTTGGATCAGTTTTGACTTTTTATGGGTTCAATGGCTATTTTTTGTTCCAAGTGGTTAAACTCACCCCAATGACCTAGTATCACTTCAATCTCCTAAGAAACATATCCAAAGAAACAAACTCATGCTACACACACCCACACTCATAAGTCTCAACATTGCACTCACATCATGCTAAACACACCCACACAAACCAAACATGCTCACACTCCACAGACTCATCATGCATTCATATATGGCAAAATTTATGCATGCACTTATTGTGGCCGAAAGGGTCACTTGGCTAAATTTTATTTTGATAGAATAAATGCCTTAAATAATCATGTTTGGGTTCGTAATGCTAAGATTAAAGGACCCAAGAAAATTTGGGTACCAAAGTCAACAAATATGTTACATGATACAGGTACACTTCAAAGCTCAAAGATGTAGGGAGCGGTGGTATCTTGATAGTGGTTGCTCAATGCACATGACATGGGATATCAACAACTTTGCAACCCTATCAAGATACCACGAAGGTGGCCCCGTCACCTTCGGAGATGACTCCAAAGGAAAGATTGTTGGTATAGGTAACATTAAACTTATTCATCTCCTATGATTGAGAATGTTTTTTAGTTGATGGCCTCAAGTATAATCTCTTGAGTGTTAGTCAACTTTGTGATAAAAGTTTTAATGTGATTTTTGATGACTTAACTTGTAATGTATTTGATAGACAAACTAATGCATGTATACTTTTTGAATTTTGTGAAAACAATGTATACATGATTGATATGTCTAATATACAATGCAATGCCACTTGTTTGAATGCCTTCAATGATGACTCTTGGTTTTGGCATAAGACACTAGGCCATATTTCTTTTGACCATATATCTAGAATAAACAACAAGGAAGCGGTGAAAGGTATTCCTTGTTTGAAATTTGAGATGCCAACTTAGGAAACAAACCAAGTCATCTTTTAAATCCATCAAGGATATCATGACATCACGACCCTTGGAGTTAATTCATTGGATTTGTTTGGTCCTACTAAAACCAAAAGTCTAAGTGGGAATCGTTTTGCTTTGTCTTGGTTGATGATTTTTCTATTTTACTTGGATTTTCTTCTTAGAACATAAAAATCAAGCCTTTACGTATTTTCAAATGTTTAGGAAAAGAGTTAAAAGCAAAAGATTCTTTAATTTTATGAATAAGGAGTGATAAAGGTGGTGAATTCAATAGCCAATCCTTTATCACTTACTGCAAAGAACATGGAATTAAACATGAATTATCTTATCCTAAAACTCCACAATAAAATGGAGTAATTGAGAGAAAAAATCGAACACTACAAGAATGATTAGGACTATGATAAATGAATACGGTCTCCCTCAACACATATGGGCCGAGGCCATAAACACATCTTGTTACATATCAAATTGGATTTTCTTTTGTAAAATACTTCTAAAACTTCCTTCAAAATTTACTATTCAAGAAAATCAAATGTTTCTTATTTTAAAGTTTTTGGTTGTAAATTTTGTTTAAAATACAAAAGCTAATTTAGGCAAGTTTGATGCAAAATCTTATGAAGCTATTTTTGTTGGTTACTCTAACACTAGTAAAACTTATAGAGTCTTCAATAAATCTACTATGACTATTGAAGAATCTATACATATAAAATTTGAGGAATCTAATATTTTTATTGAGAATGTTGTACAAATAGATTCCTTAGGTGAAGACATGGAGAGGATAACCTTGAAGGACTCACCTATACAAGAAGACAAGCCAAAGATTAATGTGTAAAGTGAAGTTCAAGAAGTTGAAGTGGAGCCAACACAACCACTTTCAAAGGATTGGAGATTTACTCCGCATCATCCCAAGGATTTCATTATAGGTGATGTATCATAAGGGGTAACTACTCATTCCAAGCTCCATGGTCTTTGGGGCCATTATGCTTTTATTTCTTATTTTGAACCAAAGAACATCCTCGAAGCTGTGGGCGACTCATATTGGTTACTTGCCATGCAAGAAGAGCTCAATCAATTTGAGCGCAACCAATTTGGCATCTTGTCCCTAGACCCTATGATAGACCAACAATTGGTACTAAATGGATTTTTAGAAACAAGTTGAACGAGTCGGGCAATATTGTTAGGAATAAAGCTAGGTTAGTGGCCCAAGGTTACACCCAAATCGAAGGTATCAATTTTAAGGAAACCTTTGCACCCGTAGCACGGCTTGAAGCCATACGGATAACACTTGCTTTTGCTTCCTATAAAGACTTCAAACTTTTCAAATGGATGTCAAAAATGCATTTTTAATTAGTTTTATTGAAAAAGAGGTGTATGTTAAACAACCCCCAGGTTTGTTGATCCTACACATCTGGATTTATTAAGCTTTATATGATTTAAAACAAGCACCTAGAGCTTGGTATGAAAGACTTTTATCATTTCTTATTTCTAATGGTTTGGCTAAAGGAACTATAGATACCACTTTGTTGACTAAACATGTCGATAATGATATTCTTATTGTTCAAATATATGTTGATGATATTATATTTGGATCTACTAATGAAAAACTTTGCAAAGATTTTGAATCATATATGAAGAAGGAATTTGAGATGTCTATGATGAGCGAACCTTAACTACTTTCCTTTGACTCCAATCAAGTAAAGAAGTGATGAGATTTTTTATAAATCAAGCCAAGTACATGAAGGAACTCATCAAGGAATTTGGGCTTGAACGGGCTAAGACAAGCAAAACTCCCATGGCTACCACAACAAAACTTGATAAGGATGAACAAGGTATAAATATAGACATTAAACTCTATCGTAGCATGATTGGTAACTTGTTATATTTAATGGCTAGTAGGCCGGATATTATCTTTAGTGTTTATCTATGTGCTAGATTTTAATCGTGTCTAAAAGAGTCCCATTTGATTGTAATAAAACGCATTATTAGTATCTTAAGGGGACCATTGGAATGGGTTTGTGGTATCCGAAGACCGGACAATTTTTCATGACGAGTTTTTTCGGATGCTGACTATGCGGGTTGTAGAGTGGATAGGAAGAGTACAAGTGAAACCTGTCAGTTTCTAAAAAATTGCCTTATTTCATGGTGTTCTAAGAAGCAAAATTCTGTAACCCTCTCAACCGCCAAGGCGGAGTATGTTGCGGCCGGGCTGTGAACAAGTCCTTTGGATGAAACATACTCTCTTTGATTATGATTTGCAATATGATCATATTAAGATATTTTGTGATAAGACTAATACAATTCATATGATAAAAATACAAATCAATCTAGTAAGACAAAGCACATTGACATTCGATATCACTTTCTTAGAGATCATTATGAGAAAGGTGATATTGAAATTGATTATGTTTCCACCAATTTTCAACTTGCGGATATTTTTACTAAACCATTAGATTATAATAGATTTTCATTTATTTGTGGTGAATTAAATGTTTGTATTATGGATTCATGAGAATTTTGCAAATACTCTTCAAAAATATTTTGTTGACTTGACCCTTTTTAATGCATGACAAAAAGGGGAGAAATACTTTTGAGTTATTATTTCTTTTTCATGCATACTATTCAATTCATTTTTGTTATAATTTGTAAAGAACATATTCTTCTCATATACTTGATAGATAGTATGATTTGAGGGGGAGCTTTTTCACGCTCCTTTCACATTTTTTTTTAAAATAATTCATATGTTTTGTCATCATCAAAAGGGGGAGATTGTTGGCTCAAGGTTACAATCACCCAATTTTAGAGTTTTAATGATCACAAAACATATATAGTTATTTGTACTAATCAAGTTAAGTGTTTAAGATTATTTCAGGATTCTAAGGACTCAAGAAGTTTCTTCCCCTAAAAGGAATGTGTGTTGACTCAAGATGACTCAAATATGGGATTACGAATTAAAGTAAACTTAACGATATAAATGTAAAAGCCTGATTGAAGATCTTATAGTCACCTAGACCCTTGTAAGATTTTAGTACGTTAAAGAGTAAGGATAAGATAGATGTGCTCAAGAAGTTTCACACACAAAAATACACTTTTAAAAATACAAGTTTTGGATAGTATTGATTTTGTTGCATGTTTGGTATTAATACATGCTTCATAATTCTTCAAATTTTTATATCAAGTTTAGAACATGTATTTTATCTCCTATACTATGCTACATAACCCTTAAACTAATTCAAAATATTTTAAAAATATTTCAAAGTTCAAAAAACTATTTAAAGTTTATTTCAGGCCATAACGGTCGACCGGCCCATTGAGTGTAGCTGTTTCAGGCCAAAACGGTCGACCGGCCGGTAGACCGGGCCTTCTGGCGGTAGGCGTGCACATCTGTGCACGTTTGTTGGTCGACCGTCAACCCTTGCTGTCAACCGATCGGTCGTCCGAATACATGAGCCTTACTCTCTGTTTGTGCCGGTTGACCGGCAGTTCAAAATTTTCTTTTTAAAAATGACCTGCGGTCGACCGGGCGGTCGACCGGAGCCAACGGCTATATTTTAAGTGACTTGCCGATCGACCGGCAGACATCCAGACTGACACAACGGCTCTATTTTGGATCTGTTTTGTTTTTATGGGTTCCAACAGCTATTTCTTGTTTCCAAGTGGTTAAACTTACCCCTAATGACCTAGTATCACTTATGAATGTTATTTATCCTTTACCTATAAATGAGGTCATGGGTTTTGGTTTTCTATAAGAAAAATATCCAAATTTCAAGTGTTTTCAAGAGAGAAGTGTTTCATTGCTTTCCATTTCTAAGTTCTTCTTTTTCAAAAGCTTTTCAGTTGGTTTTTAAGTCTTCAAAACCTCTTCTACTAATTTTCTTCTCTCACTTAGCTTCTTGAGCTTAAAATCATACTCCACTCCATAAGAAGTTATAAGAGATTACTTGCGGTCTTCCTAGATCACCAAGTGAATTGTATTCCATTGAGTTGTAGTTCTCTTGTGTGAAGGATAGTGTTGTTAGAGTTGGGTACTCCGGTCTTGAGTAGACTAAGTTGTAATCCCTTGGGTGTAACGTTCCTGTGTGGAAGTTTCCTTTATGGATATAGTAAAAATCCTTCACAGTGGTGAAAGCGGGGACGTAGAGCAGTGGCTCGAATCTCGAAACAAATTCTCTTGTGTTTGCGATTAATTTCTTCTTGCTCTTTGTTACTTTACATTCTTATACTTGTGATACTATTTGTCTTATTTTTCAATATTACATTCATTTCATCTTCTTTGCATTTTTAGTTTATACTCATATTAATAAGGAAGAATTAAGCACCTCAACTCATCATCTAGAGGAATCAAAGAGGAGAAGTTCTAGAGCCCTTCACAAGGAATTCGGCTTCAATTTCTTATTTTGAGTGACCATCTGCATTATACATCTTAACTAGTTTTTAAAAGTGCATTTGATTAGCATAAACACCTATTCATCCCCCTCTAGGTGTTTTCAATTGTATCAGAGTTTTGGTCTCTAGTTTCTTTGCTTAACAACCTTAGAGAGATCCTTAATTGCTAATCATCTTTTTATATTTCATCCTCATACACATTTGTAAAGATGGCCGAAGGTATTAAGACCCCACCCAAGTTTGATGGCCTTAACCTTCCCATATGGAAGGTTAAGATGACCATATTTTTGAAATCCTTAGGAAGCCAGATTGCAAAAGCGGTGACTAACCCATTAGCGCACCCTTTGGCGATGAGGACACTAGGTCCAATATTACTACGAAAGAGTTTAACGCAAATGCTAGGGCACACTATGCCTTACTTCAAGCTCTTAATGATGATGACATTGCTAGAGTCATACACTGCAAATCCGCATATGAGATTTGGACTAACCTTTTAGTCACTCATGAAGGAACATCACAAGTAAAGAGGGCTATAATTGACCTCTTACGTTCTCAATATGAAAACTTTACCATGCAACAAAATGAGTCCATTGATGATATGGTTACAAAATGTACAAAAATAACTAACGGTCTTGCTTCCTTAGGTGACGACATTGACAACGATCAAAAGGTGAGGAAGATCATTCTTGCACTCCCACCATCTTGGGAAGTCAAAGCTACAACCTTGAAGGAGCTCATTGACAAGGAGAAAATGGAGCTCATTGTCTTATAGGTAACCTTAAGACCCATGAGATGGAAAGAAAGTCTAGAGAAGAGATAGCTCCTCTAAAGAAGAAAACAATCGCTTTAAAAGCTCTTTCACATTCTCCGACAAAGATGATGAAGATCTCTCTCTTCTTATGAAGAATGTTCGGAGAATATACAACAAAGCAAAATTTCAAAATAAAAGAAGATGGCAAGGAAAGGAAGAAAAGAAGATTATTTGTTTCTAAAGTCTTGAAAAGATTTACAGGCATAAGAGATTTACAGGCACAAGATTTTCGACCGCTATCCCCAACAGTCAGAAATATGACCGTTGGCGGTCAACCAGCCGGTCGATCTATAGGCTTATTAAAGTCTGATTAAACCTAAATGACTATATTTTTAATCTATCTTTTTCGGGTTAATCAATAACGGCTATTTTGGGTTTCTCTTTTCTATTTGACCCTCTATAAATAGGAGTACTATAGAAAAATACAAAAAACTTTTGCTAAGTATTTTGTTTAATATTTTAAGAGATTTAGACAAGATTTTCAAAGAGATCATTTTTGAGCTATAATTCCAAATACAAGTTTTCTAGCTTAGAGCTTTCAATCCATATACTTCAAAGCTTTTCTCACACTCACAATCTCAAAGCCTCAATTCCTCTACCTTGGTTATAGAATTGTATTGTATGCCATTTGTGATCTAGGAGAGATCATTTGTATTCAAAGAGGTGTAGAGGTTGCGGCCTCGAGCAAGCTTGCGAGTTCGTGATTGTAGGTATTGCGGCATCGAGTGAGAGAACTTGTGGTCCATTATTTTTGCAGGAATTTGCAGAGTTGATGATCTTGTGGGATCAAAGAATAGTGAAAATCCTTCATTGTGGTGAAGGCAGGGACATAGAGCAGTAGCTCGAACATCAAAACATATTCTCGTGTTGGTGATTGTCTTCTCTCTATTTCTTAACTCAATTCACTCCTCTTATATCTTATGCTATATTATTTTCATTGCGTGGGTTTGTTATTTGCTCATAGTATTGCTAGATATCATTAGTTCTTTTAATTTTACATTATTTGCTATTATTTTTAGCCATCACCTATTCAACCCCCTCTAGGTGATTTCAATTGGTATCAGAGCCTAGTACTCTATATTTTTAGTTTAACCACCACAGAGCGATCCTTTGTTTGGCTAAATTCTTTCTTGGATATTCTATATACTTGCTTGCATTCATGGAATCACAGGACTTCTCTAGCATTAAGTCCCTACCTAAATTCAATAGTTTGAACTTTGAATGAGTTGAAATCTGCACACAGAAAATACAGAGTTTCAGAGCTTTAAGAATAGAATCTGCAAGTTCTCAATATTATCCCATATCAAGTGGCTATGCGGATCGTGATCCACAAGGAGGGACTAGCGATGGAAGCTTTTATATAAGTTTAGTTCTTTTTGAGTTTACAAAAATATGTTAGAAATTTTTTCTCAGTTTTAGAAAATGAAAACAAAAAGGTTATGTTATAAGATGTGAAGAAGATGGTAAAAGAAAAGATGATGATGGTGTTATTGTTTTATTTACAAAAAAAATAAAAAATTAAATAAAAGGAGAATGTCAGTTTTGGAATAGAATTATAAACTAAGAATTAATAAAAAACTAAAAATTCTTACTTACCGCTTTTATGCTCATATACCTTAGATCCGTCACTACGACTTACCTAGTCTCTGAAGGCAATCAAGCATGGCGTATAGGATCTTTCCCGTTTCTGATCTACACTACGAATAAAAGAGCAAACTAAGCTAGCAAAAGAATGGTTGTTCATCACCATAGGCCATCAAGAGCACTTGCAATGGCGAAACAGTTTCGAGGTTATCTAATTCACTTGGATTGCAAACACATCAGAGGAAAGCAAAGAAAAATAAGAGTAAAAGAAACCTTGATTCGATTCAAATAACAATGAAAGAAAAGACTTACTTATACCGGTGTCACCTTCAGTACAAGCTTGCCTCATTCCTTCATGAAACTCTCCTCTCCTCTCAGTTACTTAAATAAAATAAAAAATACTAAAAGAAAAAGAAAAACCTAGGTTAAACCTATGTAAGAATCTATTCTACTTTCTGCTTCTTTCCCCTCTGCCTCTGATGCGTGGGATATCTATAGGGTATAAATGGATAAGGAAACGAGTTGAAAGATACGGAGAGCTAGCTATTTCTGAATTTGAATCCTCCCCTTATCTCCAAACGTAAATTGATATGGATATTCAATTCTGATCTCCAACTTGTTGGCGTGTTGATTGTTGAATATAATTTATCAAATGATAGAATTAAAAACAGTGATAAATTTAAGAGTAATATCCCTTAAGTCTTTTTTCTGGATTATCCTGAATCATCAGATTTGAATTTCGGTAGCGAAAGTTATGATTCAAATTTTAAAATGTATCCATCTGAGTCTAAATTGCTTCATCTCATCTATTGATCTTCTCTCTATCCATTTATCCGTTTGGATTTTGAATTTTAGCTTTAGATTTGACGATTTATCTCTTTATCCTCAATGAAACCGATAGGGTGTTTTCTCTAATCCATTTTTTCTTCGGATTTGAATGATATTATCTTATCTGATATACCCGATCTTCAGATAAGATGGCTTTAGAACCTCTGAATTTGAATCCATCCTCTTTCTTTTGAACTTTTAGATTTAATTGGATAAATCTATCGCTTTTTTTCCTTAATTACCCTACATGCCATTAAACATAAAAATACATTAATAGTAGAGTATTATTTAAATAAAAATGCAAAAGTGTGACACATATGATATAAAAACATGCAACGCACGTGTGAGATCACACCCCCATGCCTATTTTTTGCTCATCCTCGAGAAAACATCAAAACTAAATCTAAGAATTTATTAAACCACTTTCGCAGGTCATGAGATTATACTGAGCATGTGCAACAAGGTGTTAAAACTCTACGTTACCTCTAAAGGACGAGTTTTATCTCACGAGGGTTTTCAGTGGATTACACCCACAAAATCCATAAAGAAAGAGAAACAAAACATTAGTATTTTAAAAGCACATTTTGAAAGAGAAAATATTTAAGTATTATTTTAAGAATTAAGTAATCTATTAGTTATAGGAAAACTGAACTTTTCATTCTTAAGCTTAGTTTTTATTCAAAATTTATTATCAATCAAGGTAAGGAGTCAAACTGTATTTCTCATATAGTCTGTTATTTTATCCTAAGTTATATGCATCTTTGTGACCGTGAATTTTGACTCAGGGTTCTTTAGCTCTAACTCTTATGCCTTATTTTTTCTTTCTTTTTTTATATTTCTGGTGGTATTATTCTTTAGTTCTATTAGGCTTTCTAATCTGGCCATGTAACGATCCTTTTATCAGTGGCTCTCAAACCGGACGGTTTTAGGGCACCGGGTGAGAAAGCACCCCAAGGACTTAAGGGCTTGAGCAAACAAGGCCACAAAACTAAGGATTTTTATCATATGGACCGCTTCTAGGCGTGAATACTTATGCTTTATGAGGTACAAATACCCAACTTAATCAGAGAATTTTTGATATATAATATATATATATATATATATTATATATATATATATATATATATATATATAATAATAATATAAGGCATAAGAATCTTTATTTTTGAACCCTAAGTGTGTAAGTGTATAAAGCATGCATATTTCATTAAGGTAAAATTAAGATTAATTACTTTTCTAAATTTTCTTCCTACCCTAGAAATCAAACAAATATTCTTATTTTGACTAAGTATAAGAAATCCTAATTATGATTCTTCTATTCCTTAAAATTAACTTAATTTTTTATAAAAAAATATGTCAAAATATTATTTCTATTTTCAAAAAGTTTTAAAAGCAAAAAAAATGTTAATAATATTTTTTTAAAGAAGAAAACCTAAGTTATGTTAGAACACTCCCCCATACCTATCTCATGCATTGTCCTCAATGCATGATTTAATGCATAATTCATGAAAAAGAAAAAAGGAAAGAAAAATTATTACCTTAAGGTGGCGATTCCCGTAGTGGTCAGATTGGGTCAAGCGTTGCTACTTAATTAAGATAATATAATGGTTCACATAACCCACCTTTAATGACCTCTTTTCTATTTACATATTTACAGTCCTCAATATGAATAGGATCATGAAAGATCCTATCATGACACTTATTCCCTTCATATGACCAGTCTTGAAAAATCATCCGGAGTCATTGTGGTCAATACCTTGGTCTAATATAGAATGTGATTTTATAGAATGGATGATTTGGGTTCTGAAATGAAAAGTTCGGGAACCAATACTAACTCGAAAAAATCAACTTTGGATTCGAGAGTCAGTATTGGTTCAATAATAATGTCCAAATCAAAGAACTGAGATTCACATTCTCTTCCCAACAATGAGATGTGACTATCCAAAATTGGTGAGTCAATTTCTAGATCTATAGGTACGGGAATAAATGTTGGTTCCGAAAATTTGTCCAAATTGGGTAATGATACTAGAGTCAACATAGATTCAAAAATAAAAACTGAATCACAAGGTTAGGGATTAGGGTTACATTCACATTCAAGTTCAATCTCATTGAATGATAAAGTTGCCAATTTGTCCAAGGTTTAGAATTGGTCAAGTTCAAATCTGTGTAATGAAATTGACTCTTGATTAAAGTCTTTAAGATTCTATGATTCTTTGTTAACATCAATATGGCTAGAAGTGTCAGGAGTAGTCAAAGATTGGGTAGGGAGAGTTTTGTTATTCCTACGCATGTTTTCCAATCGACTAAGTTCTACTTTTATCATTTTTAAGGATCACTTTGGAATTGAATCATGGATTCCATATTCTTTTCTAAGTTGGTATGTTCTTCTTGAAAAATCGAGTAAGGTTCTTTGATTTAAAATTTTAATGGATTTTGAGTCTTCTATAATTTGCATTTGTCGCTCAAGCTCTTCTAAGGCTTCCATCCTCTTTTCTCAGTCAATTGATTCTTCTAATGGTTGTTCAAGAGAAGGAGTATATGAAGCTGGATGTTGGTAAGGTGGTTGACAATATGACTCGGGGGAGTTATATTTTCATTGACTCAGTGAAGACTAGTGATGATTATTCTAGTCTTATTCATAGTATTGGGATTGGGGAATGTATTAATTCGGATAAGACCAATCTGGCACACTAGGTTGGTTAAAATTACGATATGTCGGGTTAGTAATATCCAAAAAAGAGGTCTGGGCGTTACATGGATTACCATTAAAATTGAAAAATTATTGTTATAAGCCATATCACACAAGAAATGTCAAAAACAAACAAAAAACAAATAAAATAAACAAATAAAATAATCTTACCTAAGTTATGGTAGATCTTAGACCTAGACGACTCCTAACTGTTAGACTATTCACGGGGGTATATTGCAGAATCTGACCACAAGTTAATCGGCCATGTAGGGGTAAGATCAGTGGGAGGTATCTGTGCCTAAGCAACGGCCGAAATATGCCAAATCACCCATAGTTTCGCCCCTTAATCCCCAATCTTAGACACCGATTTGGCAAGAGTCAACTTCTAACAACTTTCCCCTTAGGTTAGTCTCCTATTTGAGTCTGAGATGTCCCTAGGGCTGCCGTCTACTCAGTTTTAGTTAGGCTTGTGTTAGTGAGTAAGGAGATTGTTTGTGGGATAAGGGAGGGTAATAACTTCCCCACCTTATCTTGTTTAGAGGACAAGCCCTTAAATAAATTTAGTGCAATGTGTACATGTATATGAAAAGCACACTTAAGCATATAACCAATACAAAAGTGTTCCTATACTATATTCTATGCACACATACTTTTGCTCCAGCATTCTTCAACAGTAATGTAAAATGTAAACGAAGTTAGACAAATGCCTAAATGTAAAGTCTAAACCATTTTTAGCATTTAACAAACAACAATTTATTGTTGAGATTAGAAAGTATGTACAGTGAGTTAAATAAGAAAATAAATAGCTGCAGAATTGCAATTCAACCATCCTACAAATACAGGTTATTAGTTTACTCAGATTGCTGCGGGAATGCAGCAAATCTAAGGGCTTCTGGGCTCTACTTTCTTGAGCAGAGTCCAGGGCCGCTTATATGTCCAATCCAGCAAAAATGTCCTTGTTGTTAAGCCTACACCAAGAACAGAGAAGAAAGTTAATCAATAAAGTAAAAAAAGAGAAACTTACCGTCCCTCCCCGGTAATGGCGCCAAAATTTTGATTGAGTTGAAACCTGCACACAAAAAATGAAGAATTTTAGAACTTTAAGAATAGAATGCGCAAGTTCTCAATACTACCGTGATAACAAGTGGCTATGCGAGTCGTGATCTATAAGGAGGGACTAGCGATGGAAGCTTTTAAGTAAGTTCATTTCTTTTTGAGTGTATAAAAATATGTTAGGAATTTCTTCTCAGTTTTAGAAAAAGAAAACAAAAATGTTAAGTTAGAAGATGTGAAGAAGATGATAAAAGAAAAGATGATGATGTTGTTGTTATTTTTATTTACAAAAGAAAAGGAAAAACTAAATAAAAAGGACAATGTTGGTTTTGAAGTAGAATTCTAAACTAAGAATTAAAAGAAAACTAAAAATTCTTACTTACCTCTTTCGTGCTCATATACCTTGGATCCGTTACTATGACTTACCTAGTCTCTGAAGGTGATCAAACATGGCGTGTAGGATCTTCCCCGTTCCCGATCTACACTACGAATAAAAGAGCAAGCTAAAATAGCAAAAGAATAGTTGTTCATCTCCATAGACTATCAAGGGCACTTACTATAGTGAAGCAGTCTCGAGGCTATCTAATTCACTTGATTTGATTCAAATAATAATGAAAGAAAAGACTTACTTATACCGGTGTCACCCTCAGTACAAACTTGCTCTCATTCCTCCATGAAACTCTTCTCTCCTCTCAGTTACATAAATAAAATAAAAATTACATAAAAAAAAGAAAAACCTAGGTTAAACCTATACAAGAATCTATTCTACTTTCTGCTTCCTTCCCCTCTGCCTCTGATGCGTGAGATATTAATAGAATAAAAATGGATAAGGAAATGAGTCAAAAATTGGGGAGCTTGCTATTTCTGAATTTGAATCCTCCCCTTATCTTCAAACTTGATTTAATGTGAATATTCAATTCTGATCTACAGCTTGTTGGCGTGTTGATTGCTGAATATAACTTAATAATTGATAGATTTAGAAATAGTAATAAACATAAGAGTTGTAACCCTTTAAGCCTTCTTTCTGGATCATCTTAAATCATTAGATTTGAGTTTCGATAGTAAAAGTTATGATTCAAATACTAAAATATATCCAATCTGAATCTGAGTCTAAATTGTTTCATCTCACTCGTTGATCTTCTCTCTATCTATTTATCCCTTTGAATTTTGAATTTCATCTTTCGATTTAAAGATCTATCTCTTTATCCTCATTGAAACCGCTAGGGTTTTCTTCTAGTCCGTTTTTCCTTTGGATTTGAATGATATTATCTAATCTGATATACCCAGTCTCAGATACGATGGCCTTAAGAACCTCTGGATTTGAATCGATCCTCTTTTTTTTTGAACTTTTAGATTTAATTGGATAATTCTACTCTCTCTCTTTTTTCTTTCTTAATTACCCTACATGCAATTAAACATGAAAATTCATTAATAGCAGAGTTTTATTTAAATAAAAATGTAGTGACACATATGATATGAAAACATGTGTGTGATCAAACTTTGCTTCATTCTCAATATGAGAACTTTTGTATGCTTGACAATGAAGAATTGAAATGCTTACTCACTTTACTAAAATCACTAATGGATTGTCTTCCTTAGGTGATGAAATCAACAATGACAAAAAGTGTGAAGAGTGATTAGAGCTCTTCCCAAAGTTTGGGAGGTCAAGGCAACGACTATCAAGGAGCTCACTGATCCTGAGGAGATGGATTTCTTCATATTCATTAGGAATCTCAAAACTCATGAGATAGAGATGAAGGTTCATGAAGAAAGAAAACCTCCTAAAAATGTCCACTGCCTTCAAGGCGACTCCATCTCTTATGGAGGAAGAATAATCTTTGGATGAAGGTAAGGAAGAAAACTTTGCCATGCTTATAAGAATGTTAGCAAAATGTTTTATAACGAAGGCAGGATGGGCAACTTCCAGAGGACAAGATCACAAATGAAGAATGAAAGAAAGAAAGAAGAGATGGGTTATGTTTCATTGCAAGAAGACGGGATACTAGCAGATTGTCCCTCTCTCCAAGTGACCACATCTAGAAGAGAACACAAGAAGAAGGCCATGGCGGCCACTTGGGATGATTCGAAAACCAAATCTTATAAGGAAGTTGATAGAGTTAATGTTTGATTCATGGTCAATGAGGATGACCCACAAAGGTATCTCTTGAAACTTTTCTTGATGATGATGAGTTAACAATTGATAAGTTTGGTACGTTTTTTGAAGAATTGCAAGAAAGATACAGCTTTCGAAAATTCAAAACAAGAAATTGAGAAATGTAGGCTGTCTAAAATTACTGAGGACAAAGCCTCAAACGAGAGCTTCATGTCAATGTGAGGGTCACGTTTTGACTCAAATGCGGATGTCGTGCTTCAATAAAACATGATGGGAGGGTCACATTTTGTGCCAAACGCGATGGTCTGTGTTGCTTTTCAATATGCGAACCTCAGGGCGCGTTTTAACATCAAAATGCAAGTTTGCATAGTTTCACGTTTCGACACAAATATAAGTTTGAGAAGCCTTGCATTTCACTTCAACGTGATACTGTGAGCTCCGTGTTCCAATACAGACGTGATCTTATGAACCCCATGTTTCACCATTAAAGCAAGGTTCCCCTCTAACGCGAGACCATATTTCTGCTGTAACAGGTAATAATTACTGGGTCAAATCGCACCCACATTTTCCATGTAATGGGAAATAAATTCACATTATAGAAAGATTTAAGGGGACAGTTATACCCCAAAAATCCTTATAAATTGCTATCAATAGCTAAGGGGAAGGGAGAGAGCAACTTAGAGAGTTCAAAAGAGGAAGAAGAGAGTAGACTTTTTACATACTTGCTAAGTACAAGTTTATTCTTTTTGAGATTTTAGCTACTGATTAAGGTTTTATACTTTATCTGTGTGCTTTCAATAAGAGAAAGAAGATCTGAAGATTAAGCTTTCAGTTCGACTCATTAACGAAGAACACGATTCACTCTCGACCACTGCACAAAGAACCTGCCATTAAACAAAAGGGAGATTCAACCATTCTTCCCTATTTTGTAATTAGATTTTGAACCACTGTAATTCTCTTTTAATCAATTAAGACTTTTACACGCCTTAAATTTTTTGGTCCCATAGAAAATGGCAACTCCGCTGAGAACTACTTTCTTTACTGATGAGAAGGCCGTAGCACAAGCCAACCTCAAGCTTCTCGGATCGATCGTTGAATTGTCCATCGTCGAATTTGACCAGAGAAGTTTATAGGTTCTCTCCTCGCGCTCCATTAGCTCTTAATCAACATGACAATACCGTAAAGTCTCTTCGAAGACTCGCTCTTAAGACTCATCAAAGACTTCTTAAAGAAAAGCTTCTTTGAAAGCCACTGTATGCTTTTTGACAAAGCCAACGGTTCAACCTCTCTTGGGTTCTGACAACCACTATGGAGCCAACTTGTGATTGAGTCTCTCAGGATGCCCGAAAGCTCAGTGTCCTGGCTCATGACCAACACAGCTGAGAAGAAAAATCTCACCGTCAAACTCCTTTCGAGGCTCTGCAAATTCAGTTCGCAAAGGATTCGCAACAACTCCTGCGAGCCAATCGGAATGCTGATCATTGAAGAAGGCAATGAGCTCGCCATCAACAAGCAGAAGCAACAAAAGCTAAAGACAGTGCTGTTAGCACTAAATGCGAGGCTCACGTTTAGCCCCGTGTTTCTATGACAAAACATGATGCTCGTGTTCATATGTTGAGCATTTCAGCAACAAGACATGAAGCTTGCATTTAGCCTCAAGTTATGCCAAAACGCGAGCTCTGCATCTGACTTCAAGAATGCGAGACCGTTTTCAGCCTAAGGCTGCGCCGGAATGCGACCTTCACATTTCAATTCAGAAAAGCAAGGCTCACGTCCAAAAGCAAACAATGCCAAAATGCGACCTTCGTGTTTCACTTCAGAAATGCGAGGTTTGTGTCTGGCCCCAAGTAGCTAAGTTCAATACTAAATTGAGAAGCGCTTACCCGATGGCTTTGAGGCTAGTTATTCAGAAACCTCTGCAATGAATCTGAGGGACTACTTGATAAAATAGAGTGTTCATCAAATCTCTCCTCAGTGCCATTGTGAGAAGCTCATCTTGGCGATGCTCTCTTATTGCCATTATGACTCTCAGATGACTAAGCCATCAGTTTTTAGCTGGGGCTTCAAACTCAAATTCAGTCAAGAGGAGATGATCTCACAAGACGAAGTTATTTTCCGACATTGAATATCCAAAGATGACTTCCAACATGGTGGTTCAAGTGCCACACCAAGTAAGTTGAAGGTGAAGCATCTAGCTCTCAATTCTGAAGAGTTGGATGCCGATCGTTCCCCAGATTTGAAAGAAATACCGATCAAGCCTGAAGGAATCTACCGACACACCCGGATCTAAACCAGAGCAATTTCCCCAATCGACCACAATCTGCTGGCAAGGGAAATCAAGGTGAACTATGGGCACTCTACCATCATAGAATCTCGCTCGTCAAACTCATATGAGGAGATACAGGCTTTTGCCTATATAGCTGGCACTCCAGAAGAGGTAGCCAGGAGATTCGTGAAGCAATCTAAAGTGCAATAGGCACAACACGAGATGTTTCAAGCCCAACAAGAGTCTATCAATAACCTCAAGAAGATGATGACCCTTTTACTTGATAAGCAGAAGAAGAAACCGAAGAGTCCAAAGACTAGATCTTCTTCCAGCAAAAGCGAGGATAAAGAGAAAGAGGGTCAAACTCTTCCTCTAAACACTTCAATGGCAATGAACTTTGGATATGAAATCCTGAGTTTTCTTTTGAAGAACTAGAGAATTCAGAAGCTGAAGATAGTCATGCAAACATGATGAGAGAGCTCGAAAAATGCCTGAAAGCCATCGCAAATCAAAGCGAGCTTCAAAAAGTGGGGGTGGTCAAGCCATACCTGGTGGAGTGGGACGCTGGTCCCTACCTTTCCAGGTTCAAGGCACCAACTCTATACACTTTTGATGGCAAGGGTCACTGAACCAACATATATATTACCTCAAATCCTAGACTAACAATTTAGTATCAAATGATGCTATCATGTTTCGTTTATTCATCGGCACCCCAAGGGGGTTGCCTTTAAATGGTTTATAAAATTTCATGCTGGCTTTATCAAGAAATGGGCAGACTTGGAGAAGCTATTTCGGCTCGCTTCTTTGAAGATGACATAGAAAAATCTGTGCCGACTCTCCTCGCCACTAAATAGAAAAAGGGAAAGTCGATCAAGATGTTTATCTAGAGATTTTAGAGTATGGTTCTCTGATGCTCAAGCGGCATGATCCAATCTATATTAGTAGAGACTTACCACCACAACCTACAAATCACACTCTTAGCTCAGATAAGAGTGGCTGAATGTTGCACTTGAAAGTAGCTTATCTTATAAAGAGAACAAGCGGAGGAAATCATCACAAAAGTCAAAGCTAAAGAAAGGAGAGTAAGTCTAGGCCGAAAAAGTCAATGATGCGCATGCCAGAGCAGTCTATTCAATCAAAAAGAAAAGACACTTTGATAACAGAAACTGCATCCTTAGCCAAGCCCCAACCAGCTGAAGGGAGTAATCCTTTAGGTCAGATGCATGCCAATAAGAAATACTCCTTCAAAGATGAGCACATCATTTTCCTATTCAAGTTGCTTCACAAAAGCAATAAGCCCAAACTGCCAGAGGTAAGGCATCCTAAGAGGTGGGAAGACGGATGATCCTAGCTATTGCTTATATCATAAGATGCTGGGACATCCTACCAAGAGCTGTTACATATTTAAAGATTTACTCCAAGCTCTAATTGATGCGAAAGTGTTCAAACTCTGCCCAGAGTAGAAGAAGGTGACCGCTAATATGATATCCCTGACACTCCTTCAATTTGGTAAAGATTTCCCATTAGCACCAATTGGAGTGATTCCCATCCCGAAGAGAAATAAGGGTGATCAATACTGATCCTCACAACAAGAAGGAGAAAGGTCTCATCCCTGCTCTTGCTCCTCGAGAGAGATAATATGGGTTCACCGCGATATTATCGAAAGTTAGAATGGACTACTGTAATCAACAGTAAGTCTAGAGGTAAATAATCGAGACAAAACAAACACTTGAAAACGTGTGTATAATGAAATCAGTGTAATTATGTATGTGTAGCATTGGCTCAACGGTTTGAATCTACAGGGACGAGAGGCGATAGAATCATAATAGTCCGTTCACGTATTATGTTAACAATTTCTTCTTGAGTAAAGAAACGAGAAAAGAAATTTGAAAGTGATAGGTGAAGAAGGTGATAAAACGGCAATGTGAAGACGAAAGAGAAGTGGTTTGAAAAACAAAATAGAAAGGAAGATGAAGCTTGTGTTAAAGAAGATGAAAACAAAGGTGAACAAAGAAGATGGTGAAACAACGATGAAAAGATAAAAGAAGAGTTTTGAAATCGATTTTAAAATAAAGTAAAAAAGAAAGGAGAATACTATGAAAGAAATCTCATGGTTTCTAACTACTAATTACTCCACTAACATGCTAACCTCTTAGTGATAGTTGGCTCATATGGATCCTTGGCCATCACTAGTCCTTGGCTTCAAGAGACGATACAAAGCATGACACATAAGAAAGTTCTTCCACATTCAAACTTGCATCAAGAGCAAGCTAATACAAACATTAGATTATCAAAACTATTAGGAGCAAGCATGAAATAAGAGAGAGTAAGCTTGGTTAGTAAGTTAGCAAGTTAGATGTTAGAACTCATCATCATGAGCCATCAATGGCTCTTGCAAGAGCAAGGCCTTGTAGAGGCTATTAGATTCATGTGGATTATTAAGTAAGCGGTTAGATGGTCAGTGGTTAGTAGTTAGTCACCATGAGAGAAAATCTAGCTAAGCATCATGTAGAAGACGGAGAAGATTACAATGGAGAAGAAATGAGATACTTTTACATAGATTGTCACCATGTGTTACATCAATATCTCTCTCTCTCTCTATATCAACTAAGCCCTACTACAAGATCTATAAAAGAAAAGAAAATATAAAATAAAAGAGAAAGAAAATCTTAAGCTATAACAAAAAGAGAGAAAACCAAGCCTATTTTCAATCTGCTTCCGTTTTGGGCGTCTGCATGGGTATATATAGGCGAAAGAAGACTCTGGAAGGCGAGACGAGGCCACACATCAAAAATCGACGCGTGGGCCCACCATAGGACCACGGAAATGCGGCTTGGCCCCGTTTTTGCGACAATACTAGGGACCTAGGTCCTGTTGGCCCAAAGGCCCATCACTCTAGTTTTGATGATGATTAACTCATGTAGTTATAGTACTAATGATCTTGTATTTAATTAGTCTCAGATTTGTGATCAAGATCTTAGTAGGTGTTTAGATTCATCAAAGGATTTGAAGTCAAGTTTTAGAGCTAGCACGTGTTGATTCAAGAGCTTGTGCATTAAGACCACATTAAGTACTCTAGAGGAGTCTAGCTCTTTGGATCATGATTTGAACCAAGTCAAGAAGGAGAAGAAGATTTTCAAGAGAAGACCTTCAAGAGAAGACTTGTGTCTAGGTTTATTTTTAATAAGATTTTATTTTTAGATAAAATGTCAAGGATAAATTAGTTGTTGGGTTGCTCAAGTATCATATACACACACACAAGATTTAGATGAGTTTTTATAAAAGAGTTTTCATTTTGAAAAATACCGTTTTGATTTTTGGAGTTTCATATATACATATGTTTTAACCAAAACTATTTTAGAGCTTAATGTCAAAAACATAGATATTTCATCATATATCTGTAGTGGATCATATCCATACACACTAAGCCTTAAAAGGGTCTAAAATATCTTATTTTTGTATTTGGAGAAGCTTTGAAAAAATCAATTTGGAAAAATACTAATTTTGTTTAAAATTTCTAAGTCACAAATATAGTTCAAATGTTTGTAACATGTTTTGGTTTTTACTCAAACATGTTTGTTTATCAAAGTATATTACTGAACTTATTTTTGTAAATTTTTAGAGATTTTATGGGATTTTATTAAAGGAAAATGACAAACTTTGAATCCCTAAAAAGACTATTTCTGGCCTTCAGCCGGTCGACCGCACGGTCGATCGTGACTGAGGTCGGTCGACCGGGCGATTGACCGACGTGCACAAAATGTGCACAAGTTGGGCCGGTCGACCGCCAGAGAGTGTCTGCTCTCTGGAAATGGCCCGGTCGACCGGGCGGTCGACTGCTAAGCCATTGTCGTGAAGGCGGTCGACTGGCCGGTCGACTGGCCTTCCTAACGGTCAAAAAATTGACCGTTGGCGGTCGACCGGCGGTCGACCGACAGCAGTGCAGACTGCTGACTAGGCCTCCAACGGCCATATTTTGGAGCCTATTTATATAGGGTTACCATGGGCTGTTTTCTACAAGATTTGAAGAGAGTTTTTGGGCTAGTCTTGCATACCTATTTCAGTGGTTTTCTCCACAAGTTTTAGAGCCAATATTTCCAAATCAAAAGGAGAGTTTATCAAGAGTTTTCAAAAGTGATTTCTTTTGTTTATCACCACAAATTCAATCCTATTTTTTCTCACACATACTTGAGCTTTCCATTGATATATCTATCCTATAGGAGAGTTGTTGTGAGAGTGATTTTAGATGATCAAAGTGTTTAGATCACCAAGTGTTCTTTCTTATTCTTTGAGGAGGCGAGCTTGTGAGTTCATGTTGTTTCGGGTTCTAGTGAGAACACGGTGTAGAGGTGCAGCCTCAGCAAGCTTGCGTGCTTGCGTGTGTATGTTCTTGCGGGAACAAAAGAGGGACTAGGGAGTCCAAAGGAATTCAAATGTGAACTTGCTTGTAGGTGTTACGGCACCGAGTGATCCGTGGGATCATTTTTAGTGAAAATTCTTCATAGTATTAAAGGCGGGGACGTAGAGCAAGTATACTCGAACCTCGAAACAAATCCCCCGTGTTTGCGATTGCTCTCTCTCTATCTCTCACTTGTCTTTATATCTTGCATGCTTATATTGTGTTTATCTTTATATGCATGATATTTCCTGTGCCTAATTGTTATATGCCTGGGGATTGTTTGCTTACACTTGTATTCAATCAAGAGAGCCAAAACGGCACCTCAACTCTTATCTGGAGGAATCTTAAGGAGTTAGTCCAGAGCCCTTCACGGGAATCCGCTACACTCTTGTGTCATACATGGTGTGTTGTGCTTAAGAATTTTTAGTCTTCTTAAATAGTTTTAATTTAAATTAGCTAGTCACCTATTCACCCCCTCTAGGTGATTTCAATTGGTATCAGAGCCAAATGCTCTTGATTTGGGTCTAACAACCTTGAGTTAAATATCCTCATTTATAGCAATCACAATACTTGTACACACACACATGGAATTCATGTCACCTCCCACTTTGACATTCTAACATCCAAACTTGGAAGGTTAAGATGTCTATGTACCTTAAAGTCTTAAGCATTCATGTTTATTTTGCCACTACTAGAGATTCTTATTGTTTAAATGGCAAACATCTAGAGGCTAATGCAAAAGTCATCCATGCTTTGAAGAGTACCCTAAATAATGAATACTTATCTAGGGTTGTTAATCTTGATTCGGCTTTTGTTGTTTGGAACACTATTGTCTCCCTTGGTGAACAAGAGAAATACTATGCGGGGAGCGATTCGGATGTTGGAAGGGAGGCTTCCAATGTATGCTACATGGTCTAAAGGGATACCCCCTTGAGGTAAACTCTGAATCCAAGTTAGAAGAGGATGTTGATATGCCATATGATGAACTTGCTTCTTTTTGTCAACAACTCCTTGAAAAATATAACATGCTTAAAAAGGATAATAAGAAAATAAAAAATAAATTTGATTGCTTGTTAAAAGAAAATGATTCGTTTAAAAATAAAGTTGCATGCATTGTAAAAGAAAATGAATTTTTAAAATATGAGAATATTTCCTTGTCCTCTAAGCTAATGACCTTTGTGAAGGATATACTTCTTTGAAAAATAAAATTGTTTTGGTGGAAAAAGAAAAAGAATTGCTTTGCAAGAAAACAACTTTTTAAAAAGATAAATTAATTCAAAAGAGAAAGAAAATATTTCTAAAAGAAAAAGATTATTGATTATGCTTTTCATGCCACAACCATTGATAAAAATGAAGTTAAATTTTTGAAAAATAAAATAGATTATTTGAGCTCAACTTTGAGAAAATGCGCATTTAACTATTCTAGATTGGAAACTTTGTTTCAAAAGGAACAAGCTCCACATGTTCATGCACATCACCCACAATATGCATATGCACACTTTGCACGTCATGATCACACTCATACACATATGCATGATAGAGTGTACAAGTGTACACATTGCGGCCGCAAAGGCCATTTAGCAAAATTTTATTATGATAGAATAAATTCTTTAAATTTTGCTAATAAGAATGTTTGGGTTTCGAATAAGACTAACCCTCATGAATCTAAAAGAAAATGGGTACCAAAATCCCTACCTTTTTTATTTGATGTAGGTGTGGGATCTCACATGACGTGAGAGAGTTGGTGCCTTGGTGGTGATGCACATAGACTAGATGGACACACATATTGATGCACCGCTATCAAGGAAGTTTGATAGGACGACCACCATGTTCTAGAGATTTGGAGTATAGTTCTTATGGTTTGGTAACTATATCTAAATTTCTATTTTAGTTAACATGCTTTTATATTTGATAATTTTTAGCATGTTCTAGGTTTTGTGCTTCATGTGATAAATACTTGTTTAGATGTAGTTTTATCAAAACTTGTGTATATACGTTTACAAGTAGTGAGCAACATTTGATTCATATACGTTTGCACTTCATTGTTCATTTGTACTCACTACATGCACATGTATAGCCTAGTTTTGATGATTCCCTGATTTATATTTGTTTTGCCTATTTTTGTGCATGTTTTACTTCATGTATATGTAATTTTTGTTCAAAACTAATATATATATATATATATATATATATATATATATATATATATATATATATATATATATATATATATATATATATATATATATATATATATATATATATATATATATATATATATATATATATATATATATATATATATATGCCTTTGAGTCACTTGCTTTCATATAAATACTATTATAGACTCTTTTTATATTTGAGATATGTATGCATATTGTTAGTTTTGGATAAAGAAATACATATACCTAGAATTTTGTTTTTAGATGAAAAGTGAATTTTCATGATTTTTCATATGTTTGATGAGCTTTATTGCTTTGTTTCATGAAAATGCTATTCACATGTTGCTTGTGCACTCACACTTCATTTGTTTACTCAAGACATTATTTTCATGAGAACTTTTGTGCTTTATAGATTTCGAGTGTCAACTCCTTGTATTTAGTATGTTTCATGATATACATATAATTCGGTTTCATATTTGAAGGATCTTTTACTGGTTTTTTAAAAATTATTTTAACTAGTTATTTATTCTTCATTTGGTAGAGTTTTTCACAATATATATTTTCAAACTCTTGTTTTTTGAAAACCCCTACTAACCCCTTCAAGGGCGGATTGGTGGGCGACCATGCCTTGTGAGCCTTATTGAAAAATCTTTTATCATGTGCATGATAAAGGTGGATCTTTATGAGTTATACACCTGCTTCTCATCATATTTTCAATTGGTATCACAATTGACATTTTTTTTGTATACTTATAATTTGTTTCTATATATGCATGCTTTAAATTTCAATAATATCAATTTCTATTGGTATTTTCATTTTCATACATATATATGATTTGATTGTACTTGATTTACAAGATATTTACATGTTTAAAGCACAAAATATATTTATAGTATCTCAATTGGTACTTTATAAGCTTATGCATGATTTTTTATTTGGTATTTTTATTGGTATCAAAATTTACAATATATTTCAATTGGTATCAATATGTTTCAATTTCCAATTGGGTTTAAATTTCTTTTGGTATCAATATGTTTTACCTATTTGGTATAAAAAATTTATCATATATTTCATTGATATCAAAATTTAAAATATTTTCTTTCATTGGCATCAAAAAGTACAAATGTTTCAATTTCAATTGGTATCACAAATTTCTTAATTCATATGGTATCAAAATATTGTGATATGTCAAATTGATTTGGTGATTTAAAAAAAAATTCAAAATTTGTATTGTTTATTTACAATTAGTATCTTAAAATTTTTTGTTTATTTACAAAGGTATCTCAAAATGTGATTTAATTCCTTGAGGAATATCAAAATTTATGTTTAAAATGTTTTGATATGCATTGTCTATATGCAAGAGGAGCTTAACATCTCTTCTACATATAAATTCATGTTGAGTGTATTTTATATTGAGGAGCTTGACATCTCTTCTTTATGCGATACACGTGTGTAGGGGGAGCTTAACATCTCTACTTATGCATTGTATATTATGCGTTATGTGAGTTAGGGCTTGTCATCCCTTCTTCATGTAATGCATGTATGCAGGGAAGCTAACTTAGTGTCTTCCTCTTCATGAATGTATATCGCATATATATCTTTATTGTTGATTTATTTTTCACCCCTTTGTTGATGATTGACAAAAAGTGGGAGAAAGATTTTGAGTTTATATATGCATATTTGAGTTTTTTTTGCATATATTGAGTTTATGCATCGTATATTTTTTTATAAAGGGAAGAATGATTTTGAATGTTTAAACAAAAAGAGGGAGAAGGTTTTTGGAAAAGAACTTTTGGTTTATGCATGTTTCTCTCACCTTATTGATGCATATAAATTTGTTTAGTTTTATGCTCTTTATTGCCATATCTATTTGTTTATTGTTATGCATGAGTTAAGGAGGAGCTTTTATGAAGCATAACTTTAATCCATGCATATATAACTCCATGAGTTTTGTCGTCATCAAAAAGGGGGATATTGTTGGCTCAAAGGCCTATTACTCTAGTTTTGATGATGATTAACTCATGTAGTTATAATTCTAATGATCTTGTGTTTATTAGTCTCAAATTTGTGATCAAGATCTTAGTAGGCGTTTAGCTTCATCAAAGGATTTGAAGTCAAGTTTTGGGTAGCACGTGTTGATTCAAAAGCTTGTGCATTAAGATCACATCAAGTACTCTAGAGGAGTCTAGCTCTTTGGATTATAGTTTGGACCAAGTCAAGAAGGAGAACAAGATTTTCAAGAGAAGACCTCAAGAGAAGACTTATGTTTAGGTTTGTTTTTAACAAGATTTTATTTTTAAATAAAATGTAAAAGATAGATTAGTTGGTAGATTGCTCAAGTATCATAAACACTCACACACAAGATTCAGATGAGTTTTTATAAAGGAGTTTTCATTTTATAAAAATACCGTTTTGATTTTTGGAGTTTCATATATACATATGTTTTAACCAACCTTATTTTAGAGCTTAATGGAAAAATCATAGATATTTCATCATATATGTGTAGTGGATCATATCCATACACACTATGTTTTAAAAGGGTTTAAAATATCTTGTTTTTGTATTTGGAGAAGTTTTGGAAAAATCAATTTGAAAAAATACGGATTTTGTTTTAAGCCAAAATTTCTAAGTCACAAAAATTGCTCAAAATGTTTGTAACATGTTTTGATTTTACTCAATCATGTTTGTTTATCAAAATATATTATTGAACTTATTTTTGTAGATTTTTAGAGATTTATGGGATTTTATTAAAGGAAAAATGACAAACTTTTAATCCCAAAAAGGCTATTTCTGGCCTTCAGCCGGTCGACTGCACGGTCGACCGTGACTGAGGTCGGTCGATCAGCGTGCACAAAACGTGCACAGGTTGGGCCGGTCGACCGCACAGTCGACCACGAGAGTGTCTTCTCTCTGAAAATGGCCCAGTCGACCGGGCGGTCGACCGCTAGGCCATTGCCCTGAAGGCGGTCGACCGACCTTCCCAACGGTCAAAAAATCGACAGTTGGCAGTCAACTGGGCGGTCGACCGATAGCAGTGCAGACTGCTGAATAGGCCTCCAACGGCCATATTTTGGAGCCTATTTATATGGGGTTCCCATGGGCTGTTTTCTACAAGATTTGAAGAGAGTTTTTGGGCTAGTCTTACATACCTATTTCAGTGGTTTTCTCTACAAGTTTTAGAGCCAATATTTCCAAATCAAAAAGAGAGTTTATCAAGAGTTTTCAAAAGTGATTTCTTGTATTTTCCACCACAAATTCAATCCTAGTTTTTCTCACACATACTTGAGCTTTCCATTGATGTATTTATCCTATAGGAGAGTTATTGTGAGAGTGATTTTAGGTTATCAAAGTGTTTAGATCACCAGTATTCTTTCTTGTGCTTTGATGAGACGAACTTGTGGGTTTGCGTTGTTTCAGGTTCTAGTGAGAACTCAGAGTAGAGGTGCGGCCTCGACAAGCTTGCGTGCTTGCGTGTGTATGTTCTTGCGGGAACAAAAGAGGGACTAGAGAGTCCAAAGGAATTCAAATGTGAACTCGCTTGTAGGTGTTGCGGCACCGAGTGATCCGGTGGGATCATTTTTAGTGAAAATCCTTCATAGTGTTGAAGGCGGGGATGTAGAGCAAGTCTGCTCGAACCTCAAAACAAATCTCCCGTGTTTGCGATTGCTCTCTATCTCTCACTTGTCTTTATATCTTGCATGCTTATATTGCCTTTATCTTTATATGCTTGATATTTCTTGTGCCTAATTGTTATATGCTTGGGGATTGTTTTCTCACACTTGTATTCAACTAAGAGAGCCAAAGCGGCACCTCAACTCTTATCTAGAGGAATCTTAAGGAGTTAGTCCAGAGCCCTTCACGGGGAATCCGGCTACACTCTTGTTTTATACTTTGTATATTGTGCTTAAGAATTTTTATTATTCTTAAATAGTTTTAATTCCGTATTTATTCACCATTAGATTAGCTAGTCACCTATTCACCACCTCTAAGTGATTTCAGGTCCCTGGTTTTGTGCATTAGTTCGTGTCGCTTCGGGGACCATCCAGATATGCTCAGATTCGGTTAATTTCATCAAGATTTGCGTCAGACACCCGTAAGGGTCTAGGTTCAATGCATCTTCTAGAAACTCTCTTTCTTGGTCTCCAATAAATGCGAATTTAATTATCCAAAATGGGTTTAATTAAGCTTTTATTATCCTTTTGCCCTCCTTGTCTTGATTATCTGCAAGAGAGACCAAAATACAGTTTAGATAGATATTTTATTCATAAATCAGTAGAAAAATGTGATATAATAATGCAGAACTGTAGACTAATCAGTAAAACCAAAACATCTTGCAATGTGGTGGGTGTTTGTTCAAGAGAAGCCGAAGAAGGTGTTGTCTCTCTCACCGATTCAGAAGAGGAGGAGTCTGCTTTCGCTGTTGATCAAAGTGCACCTTCCATGTCAAAGACTCGATTCGGTAAGCAATACTTCAAACAGTATGGTGAACAGGTAGCAAACTTCTCTTAGCCAGCCAAGGAGACAATCGAGCAACCCTTGAAGCAATTCGTGAAAAAACAGAAAGAGCTTCGCTACTCAAAAGCTCTTCAAAAAGACAAAGTAGCGTGACAATCATCTTCCTTTTGCTTTGATGTCTTGCCTTAGCTTGCCAACATCCTGACCCAGATCACTATCTATGAGCTCCTGAGACTCTCCAAGTATACGAGGGAAGCTCTTCGAGAAGTATTAGCAGACTTGGAGATTTTTATAGCCCAGATTCTAGCTATGCATGAGGAGGAAGATGATAGACACTGTCATCAGACCTTAAAATTTCCCTGCATTGCATTCAAACTAGCAAACATGCAAATAAAAGGAAAACATGACACACCCTTATATTACACGTGGTACATTGGATCATTTGAAGTGAGTCACATTCACGTTGATCCAGGATCTGTGTGAAGCATTATGCCCCGTAGGGTCATGCAATACTTGGGATTCTCGCTCATCGGTTGAGTGCAACCCAGACTACCATTTATAGCTTCAACGCTAATGGTAAAAGACCAATGGGAATGATCAAGCTCAAATGCCAGATCAGGGACTATTGACACTCTAAAAGAGACAAAACTCCTAGACTTTTCTTCAACCGATCTGAACATGTCTAACTTGTCAACATTTAAAAAAGAACAGGTCAAAAACAAGCTGATGACCAGCGTTTGCTCATCTCTGAGGAACAAAGCAGTAACTTGGACTCTATTGATCTAGTAAAGCAGACAATAAGCTAAAGTTACTTGTGAAGAAGCTAAAACAAGTCTATGAAACCAGGTCTAATCAAATATCTAGCCTCGCAGAGACCCAAAATTGCTAAAAAGGCCGAAGCCTTGCTTTGCACGAAGCTTCCATTAGCCCCGCCAAAGGCTAACCTTGAGCTTTGCTAGAAGTTTCATTCCTAATTTCGCTGGAAGAAGGAATAATCCAGCTCTGTTCTGAGCTGAATTTCTAGCTTCGCTAGATGTTTCACCCCAGCTTCGCTAGAAGAAGGGACAGTTCAGCTCGGCTATGAGCACAGTACTAGCTTCGCATGAAACTTTGAAGGTAACTTCGCTTAAAGAAAACTTCTCACTCAGCTCCGCAGCAAGCTTTACCAGGTCATCAATTGACTATTTTAAAATCCCACGAAGGGATTAACGGGTGAACCCCACTAATTTAGTGGGATTAATACCACTTTAAGTGGGCGGTTACATCCGCCCACTTCGTCCCACATTAAGTGGAGACAATTAAGCCACTATGGCTAATAATAGTTCGCACGAACTTATTAGCTTCACCGGAAGTTCGCAGTTAGCCTCGCGATAAAGCTATTTTTAGTATCACGCGAAGTTAAAGACTGATTCAGTCTAGCTGAATTCTAGGAGGGACGGTTATGCCCTATTTTGGTTATAAATAGCCCTTGCAAATTGGGAGAGATTAAGAAGAGACCTAGAGCCAAAGTGTCATTTTGCCTTCTTGCTTCCAATGCCTCGGCTTGCTTTCAAAGTCTTAGAGATTCAATTCTCTTTCATCTAGGGTTCAACACGCCTTCTATCTTCAAAGATTTATGGATCAAGCGAGAAGAAAATTCTATCGAGGAGGTAGCTTGGCCACCTGACCGATTGCATCATCAAAAGGATAAAGTGATCGCGCGCTGATCAGATTTCTACCGGCATACTTTCCCAGAAATCTAAGAGGAGATCTACTTGTAATTTTGTTTCTTTTAAAGAATTACTTGTAATTTCTCCCCTCATTCTCTTTTGTAAGTTTTTCCTGACCTATTTTTCAATGAAAAACAAGATGGCGGCTCCGTTGGGGACTTCAGTCTTCTTTTGCAACAAGGTGATGATGTTGCAATGCAATGGAAGAATGCTTAACCTATTATTGTTGAAAACTTGGTCATCCACTTTGACCAAGAGAAGTTCAAGGAACTTCTCTCTAGGGGTAGTCTAGTACGACATGCACGGAATCACAGGAAGGTCTCCGTAGGCAAAGCTCCAGTGGCTACAGAGCAGAAATCACCCAAGGCTTTAGCGACCGTGTGTACAAGTGGGCGAACCACGCTCCAACTCCCTCAGTCCGAACTGAGGCTAAAAGTGTCTCACGCGAAGCGCCATAGGTTCCCCGCGAACCTAAAGCTACTCAGGCCAAATAGGTATGGAAGGTGAAGCAAAAAGCTCTGGTGAAGCTTTAGGTGAAGTTGAGGCACAACTTCGCCTCTCACACGAAGACAAGGGCTAGATGCCCTTAAATTTTGACAGCATTACTGATGCTAACCGCGAGGCTGATGTGCAACCACAAGGGCATTAACTTCTACTGTCTTCGTCCAACTCGAGAGCACTAGTTCCTAGTGCCAACTTCGCCCTATGGGCAGAGTTAAGGGAGTGTCCCTAAGTGCTGATAGCGTTGCTAACGCAGCTTCAGTATCTAAGGGTACTAACAAAATTTTTAGCCGCGAGGCTGAAGCACTCTGCAGTGCTAAGTGCCTTTGCCGCAAGGCAAATAACAAAGCACTACTTCATGCTAAAAGCCAAATCACCATGACTTCTCTCCCAAAATTTTCTGGCGCTAAGCTCGCGCTTGGGGGCTGAGCTACGAGTGTAGCTTCATCAAGCGGAGCTAATATTACTGGTAAGGTGATTTTCAAATCACCTGCAGTTAAAAACAGAAGCCTCAAGGCTAGAGGTCTCAAGCCTGAACAGCCCAATACATGATTTCCTCAAGTCTCCAAAAAAGATCGTGTAAGCTTGGTTAACACCGATCTACAAGAGTTCTTAACTAACAAACGGAAGTTAGAACTACACAATACCTCTCCCTCCTGCTGTGAACAAGTAGGATGCCAGTTGGTGATGGTCCATTCAGTCCATTGCCGACTAGGGCCAGTCTTCGCCACTCCTCCAGCCTGACGTCAGTTTTCGATAGACTATCAATTCGATCCCCTGTCAAGCCTCACAAAAATAGTAAAGCATGGAACTTGCTAGATCCTTTCTCAGTATCCCTCAACATGATAGGGAGGGGATGTGAACCACTCAGGGGCAGACGAGGGCAATGGGATAATAACCTCCCTTCGTTCAGTTCTCCAGACTAAGACTATAGCTCTAGCTTGGGCCGCATCTTAGTAAGACAAGAAGGTGCATTCTGAGGCAAAAGATTCATTGTAGCAATACCTTATAATTATGAACAACCGTCCTCTTCAACTGGGGTGATGTCACCAGAACCATTGAAAAGTCTTTTCCAATGGTCTAATGATGAGGGAGAAGCTAGCAGATATGCCTCTTCAGCAACCATTAGCTCTATGCAAACAGGCAGAGTCTCGGTTAATATGGCAGATAACATTAATGATGACCTTCGCCGTTGGATGGAGACCCAAGAGCAGACCTCCAAGGCCCAGCAAGAAGCCTTAGACAATATCCAATCAATAAATGTTAGCTCAACTCCTCACCAACCGAAATAATAATGATACCGAAAGCAATCATAATGAAGAGGAGCATAATGATGATGAACAATTTAAGACTGAGAAGTCAAAGGAAAGTTCGTCCATCGATGCCGAAGTTCTTAAAGGCATCCAAGCTCAAATCACATCTCTAACTCAGAGAGATGAATTAAAGAAGGCAGGCATGACTCATTCTTATCCACTTGAATGGGATTCAGTGCCATATCCGCCAAAGTTTAAGCCACCTATGTTACATACGTATGATGGTAAAAGCTCACCAAACTAGCATATCTATTACTTCCGGTCCCAGAATGGTAATGTCATAGATAATGATGCTATTATGGCCAGATTATTTATTGGTACTCTCAAAGGAGTAGCCTTCGACTAGTTCAGAAGCCTTCCACTGGGTTTCATTAATTGTTGGATCGATTTAGAGACTCGGTTCCTCTCTTGCTTCTATGAGGACGACACTGAGGTAACCATGGATAAACTTCTTTCTACTGTACAGAAGAAAGAAGAATCAGTCCGTGATTATATTGAATGGTTCAGGAACCTAGCTCTGATGTATCCAGCGGGGATGTCATTGCCCATGTTATTGCATACATGTAGATATAATTTTCTGGACCAAGTGGAGGCCCACACTTGGAAAGAATTTGTTGAGCAAGCTGGAATAACCGAGAAGTTGGCTAAAAAGTTTGAGCCGTCCATACCCAAGGGAAATAGGGTATGAACAACAAAGGACGCGGCGAAATAGCACAGTCTTCACCAGTCAAAGGGAAAGAAACTTTGTCCGTGGAGTTATCGGGGAAAACGCCTCCAAAAACCAAGAAGGTTGGCGCCAGCAATCAGGAGTTCAAACTTCCTCCGAGACAATACACCTTCAAAGATGAGCAGGTAGTTACAATATTCTATTTGCTCTAAAAGGAGAATAAGTTGAAGCTGCTAGAGGCCCACGCCCTAACGAAGTGGGATGCATAAACGATCCCAATTATTGCCTCTTTCATATGATGGTTCATCATCCTACCAACAAATGCTTTGTCCTTAAGGACAAAATTTAGGCTTTGGTTGACGCTAGAGTTATGACTTTAAAGTCAGAACAAAAGAAAGTCACTGCAAATATGGTGACTCTTGAGTTCGGCACTCTGCCGAAAGTCACAGCCCCTGATGGATCTCCTCCAATCCCTAAGGCATGACTGGAGATAAGTAATCCTTCAGTAAAGCAGTAAGAGGCTAAAGGTCTCCTTCCCCTGACATTGTGGACAGGAAAAATTATGTGGGTGCACCCAGATCTTGCCCAAGATAAACAATGGGATTCAAAGAAACCTAAGTTGAAGGGGATGTTGTTTCTGTTTTACCAGATGATGACAACGTAACAATAGCTTCTCTCAGCGATTCTGAAAACGAGAGGCATGCTTTTGCAGCACAGGCTGCTGCACCCCAAACAATAGGTACTCGGCTTGGGAAATTATACCTAAAACAGTATGAGAAAACTACTAACGAGACACAACAACTAACGTCGTCAGTAGAAATACATGTTCTGGCTTCAGTCCCGATACCAGGAAAAGGAAAACAGAAAGAAGTCTGATTTGACCGCGTCTTGAAGAGACCTTCAGGCCCAGAACTTGACGTTCCTTTCTGCTTTGATATATTGGCACAGCTGGCCAATATTCCAGCTCGGATCACTATACACGAGCTGCTTCGCTTCTCGAAATCGAAAAGAGAGGCACTTAGGGACGCACTAGCTGATTCAAAATCATTTCTGACATATATTCCGGAGACCCCTGAAGATGACAGTCAACCCTTGTGCTCTGAATATCATCATGTATAGTCAAAATTCCTTGCCATCACTTTCACTGCTGAGGACATGCTCCTCAAAGAGAATAAGCACGATTGACCCCTGTATTATATTGGATACATCAGCTCGACGTGCATCGAAAGGGTATAGGTTGATCCAGGGTCTGCACTCAGCATCATTCCCAAAAGGCTCCTCTGCTTCTTTGGGATACCGCTTCATAGGCTATCCGCAATGACTACTACGATATACGGTTTTAATGCAGGAAGTAGTCACCCATTGGGAAAGATTCGGCTTCATTGTCGAATTGGAGACTTGAAATCAGAAGTGACATGTTACATCATAGACGCTGGCACATCATATAACTTATTGCTTGGGCGGCCTTGATTTCATGCTAATTGGATCATTCCCTCCACCCTGCACCAGTGCTTCAAGTATGTAGAAGTAATGCATTAGTACGAATGGTGTTTGCCGAAAAATAGCTGTTCAAGGAATGGAAAACTACTTTACTGATGCTCTCCTTTACCAAGAAGTTAACAAAGTGGCTAAAGAACAATTGCTCGAAGACGACGATAGCGGCAATGAAGCAGATTCGGAGTCAGAAGAAGACACGCCAGCTACTCTTGCTTTTGGACCAATTGTAGCATATCTTAATGATCCTCAATGTAATAATCCTATTGGAGATGATGATGAATGGGTAATTAATGAGAAAATTACTTTTGAATATCCTGAGAGTATTGATCTATTTAAATCTATCGACAATATTTCCCTACACATGCCTTTGCCCGTGCTAAACATGACAAGTTCGCTTATAGAGAGTGGAGAAGGGTCTATCTTTGTGATCCATCCAAAGGAGTCAATCGCCGATAGTATTCGGTAGGCCCAACTACGAATGTCTGCAGCCACAGATTCAAGTTCAGACTCAGAACCCCCGCAAAATTTTCATTATGCACGATCAACATACCTTATGATGCAAAAAATGGGATATAATTTATAGAACACGGAAGTCTTGAACCTTAAAAAAGGATGACGCGGTCTCCTACAAAATTTCATGCCAAAAGGGAAGCCAGCAAATTTCTATGATAAAACACACATGGGGTTGGGATATGTTACACCTCCTACTCTGCTTCAATTTGAAGACAACGAATCTATCCCGTCACATTCTACCACTTCGTCTGAGTGGGAATCAGATGTCTGTGCGGGGATGCTTTTCAAGAGCCTCTCTGTCAATATGACTTCGATCGATTAATTGGAGGATAAAGAGGCTACCAAAATGTTTGATGCTGAACCATGGCCTCAGCAACTTGATCTCTAGTTAGAACAACGAGAACCGCCCACTAAGGATAGGGTATTCCAGGTTAATCTGGGTAGTCAGGATCACTCTAAACCCATCTTTATAAGTGAAAGTTTATCACTTATAGAAAGAGAAGAATTGATAGCACTCATACGAGAGTATATCGATATCTTTGCATGAAATTATGAAGATATGCCCGGTCTTGATCCTCAAATAGCCATGCATCATTTAAACATTAAGCCTGACATCAAGCCAGTAAAATAACATCAATGACGATTTTGCCTTGACATTATGGAAACTATTGAAACTGAAGTCCATAAACTCAGCTCGTATGATTTCATTAGGAGGAGCAACATCTGAATTGGGTTGCTAACATTGTCCCCATTTTAAAAAGAATGAAAAAAATCTGAATCTGTATTTACTACAGCCATCTTAATGTAGGCTGCCCTAAAGACGAGTTCCCGTTATCCATTACTGACGTCATGATTAACAACACCTGTGGCTTTGAGAGAATGTCTTTAATTGATGACTTCTCAGGGTACAACCAAATCAAGATGTACCTAGAGGATAAAATGCATAGTTTATTCCGGACACCGTTGGGGGTATACTGCTATACTGTGATGCCCTTCGGATTAAAGAATACAGGAGCAACTTATCAACATGCAATGAGTACAATTTTTTGTAGCCACCTCCGAAAAACTGTAGAGTGCTATGTCGACGACATTGCTGTCAAAAATAGTGATAAGAATGATCATTTTCGTGATCTAAAAACAATATTCGATATAATGTGTACTCATCAGTTGAAATTGAACCAAACAAAGTCCTTCTTGGGCGTTTCAAGTGGCAACTAGAATCATTGTCACATCAAAAGGAATCTATCTTGACCCAAACAATGTCTAAGCTATTCAGAGCATGCACCACCTAATAATCTCAAAGAACTCAAGGGTCTGCAAGGTAGGTTAGCCTATATCTGAAGATTCATTGCAAAATCTCTCGGGCCTTGTCAACCATTCACCTGGCTTATGAAAAAGGTGTCTCTTTTGTATCGGATAAAGCCTGTTAGGAGGCTTTCGAGGATATTAAAAGATACCTCACTAAACCTCCAGTCTTGGTGGCTCCCACATCAGGATAATCATTCTTACTTTATGTAAAAGCTATGAACCATTCTCTAGGTGCTCTCCTAGCTCAAAAGAATGATGATGGCCATGAACAGGCCATATACTATCTGAGTAGGACCCTGATAGGAGCTGAATCCGGGTATAACCCTATTAAAAAGGAATGTTTAGCTCTTGTCTTTGCCATTCAAAAGATGCGACATTATTTGGTTGGCCAAACCATACATGTCATTTTCAGAGTTAACCCCTTACGTATCATCATGACAAAATCAGGATCACTAAATTCAAGGTTGGATAAATGGGCCATCCTCTTGTCTCAATACAATATGCTCTTTATCCTTCAAAAGGCAGTCAAGGGTCAGGCCCTTGCAAATTTTCTGGCCGCTCATCCAGTTCCAGAGAGCTTAAAGCTTCATGGAGATATTTCAGATGAGATCTTCGAATCCAATATGATCTCAGAAGATGAAGTATGGCAAATATTTTTTGATGGAGCATCAAGAACAGATCCTAAAGGCAAGATTATCGCTGGTGTGGGGGTGGTATTTATCTCACCATAAAATCATGTCCTTCCTCGAGCATTTTCGTTGACGGAACCTTTTTCTAACAATGTTGCGAAATATAATGCTCTACTCATTGGCCTTCATCTTGCCCATGAAATGGGGGTACTCTATCTCGAAGCTTATGGTGATTCAAAGCTGATTGTTAATCAAGTCAAAGGAGAATACGAGGTTTGGCATGAAAACTTGATACCTTATCACCATGCAGTCATCAAAATGGCTAATTCATTTGATGGCTTTTACATCGGTTATGTGTCCCGATTCCAAAATACTAAGGCAGACTTTGCTGCACTAGCAGCCACATTGGCCTTGCCTATTGATACAACTTATCATTTTACAGTGGCCACTCGATGTCTTGTCTGTCTTAAGAAGATGTCGAAAACTAATGAAGTCCATGTAACCTCAATAGGCTTCAGACCTAGAGATTGCAATTTTCTTTCATTAACTATGCTTTGCATGATATATTACTGGACGACCCTAAGGAAACAACTTCTATCCGACGAAGGTCTCTCCGCTTTTACTATGATCCGATAGTAAAAACACTCTATCGCCGCTCATACGATGGTATCTTACTCCGTTGCCTCTCTAATTCGGAAGCACAAGAAGTGCTTAAAGAGGCGCACGATGGTATATATGGAGATCATCAATAGGTTCGAAACTCAAGAATCGATTGCACAGACATAGGTATTATTGGCCAACCATGATAGCTGATGCAGTTAAACATACATGATTGAGGTTTTACCTGTACACAAGAATACAGAATTTTAGAACTTTTATAATAGTAGTGCAAGGTGCTCAATACTACCGCTATAGAAAGTGACTATGCGGGTCGTGATCCACAAGGAGAGACTAGCGATGGAAGCTTTTTTAGTATGTTCTCTTTTATGCCACAATCAATGGTTAAAATTCTTTGTTAGTTTCCTAAAAGAAAAGAAAAAAATGGAGTTACAATTAAGTTAGGAAGAAAGTGGTAGATTGAGAAGGTAGAGAAAATAGAAATGCATCTATACAAAGAAAATGAAAAAGATTGATAAAAGAGTTGGTGTTGGTGATCTAAACTAAAATAAAAGAAAAGAAAACTAAAAATTACTTACCTTCTTCGGCCAAATGCTTACCTTGAATCTGTAGCAATGATGTTACCTTGAAGTGGAGGTGAACAGCGCATAGCCCATAAGAGTTGATTCCCGTCTCTTCAACATTACATCATCAAGATGATACAAGCATGAAATGATACAGAATGAGACTAACAATCCATCATCATGGGCTATCGGTGGCACTCGCAAAGACAAGGCTCTTTCGATGCTATGAGATTCACTTGGATAGCAATTGATACCAAAAGAAGAGAAGTAGAAAAGAAGAAGAAGAACTCAAAAATAAAGAAGTACAAAAAAAAATGCAAGTATAGATTTGATGTTGTAACAATAGGAGAAACGAAGAACAACTTACACTAGTGTCGCTCTCAGCACAAGCTTCACTCTCAGTCTCCTATGAAACTCTGATTTCCTCTGAATTATATTAATGAAAATTGAAAAATATATAAAAAAATAAAAACCTACACTAAAAAGAATGAAAAACTGGACTAGAATCTATCTCTGCACGCTCGTTCTCTGTGTCTCTGAAAAGTCCAGTATTTATAGGCAAAACCCAACAGGGAGGGGCGTATAAGATAGGGGGAGCAAACGCTCCCCTAACAATCTTAACCAAGCCGCGAAACTGGCCAGGTGGCCACACCCGGGGGTACAGCTCTCTGGTTTCACGATATGCTTTTATCTGGTTCTTGATTTCTCGTTTCAGCTCCTAAATTTGATGAAACGGTCTTTGATCTTTGGCTTTAACCAATTGATTTGTTGAAATTTATTTTAACTGGTTTTCAACCAATCTGATTTGTCCTGATCTGCCCTGATTTTCTGATTTCGAATTAATTCTAAATTAAATCAGACTTTTGATGGTCTTTTGGGCTATTTCTCTTTCCTTTCCTTTAGTAATGGGCCTGCATATAAATTTGACAATAATTAGAAATAAAAGCAGAGTTTATTATATAATAAGTATGAGAATATGATAATGAATTTACAATATCTGCTACTGATCACACCCCCTACACCTATCTTTTGCTCATCCTCGAGCAAAACAATAAAACTAAACCAAAGAATATTAGACCACTTTCGCAGGTCACGCCATTGCACTGAGCATGTGCAACAAGCCATTAAACTTCTAGGTTTCCCTAGAGGACGAGTTTTGTCTCGCAAGGATTTTCAGTGGATTACACCCACAAATCCATAAAGGAAGAGAAAAATGTTAGTATTTTGAAAATACATTTTGAAAGGGGAAAATATTTAAAATATTATTGTAGGAATTAAGTAATCTATAGGTTATAGGAAAACCGAATTTTTCATTCCTAAACTTAGTCTTAATTCAAAAACTTGTTTATCAACCAAGGCATGGAGTTAAACTGTATTTCTCATCTAATTTATTATTTTACCCTAAGTCATATGCACCTTTCTGACCGTAAAATTTTGACTCGGGGTTCTTTAACTCTAACTGTTATGTCCTAATATTTTTTTCTCTTTTATCTTTTTTATTTTGTGATGATATTATTCCTTAGTTTTATTAGGCGTTCTAATCTGCCCATGTAACGAGCCTTTAATCGGTGATTCTCAAGCCAAACGGTCATAGGGCACCAGGTGAGAAAACACCCAAATGACTTAAAAACACGAGCAAAAAAGGCCACAAAACTAAAGATTTTATTATATGAACCTCTTTTAGATGTGAATACTCATGCTTTATGAGGCACAAATACCCAGCTTAATCAGAGAATTTTTATTTATATATTTTTTCTTTTTTCTTTTTTTTCCTAATAAGACATAAGAATTTTTGTTTCTGAACCCTAAGTGTGTAAGTGTATAAAGTATGCATATATCGTCAAGGTAAAAAGCAAGACTAAATTACTTTTTCAAATATCTTCCTAAACTTGAAAATCAAACAAATAATCTTATTTTGACCAAGTATAAGAAATCCTAATTATGATTCTCCAATTCCTTAAAATTGACTTAATTTCTTACAAAAAATATGTCAAAATATTGTTTATATTTTCAAAAAGTGTTTAACAGTAAAGAAAATGTTAAATTTTATAATAATAAAAAGAAAATCTAAGCTATATTAGAACCCTCCCCCATACCTATCTCATGCATTGTCCTCAATGTATGAATTAATGCATAGATGCATGAAAAAAAGAAAGGGAAGAAAATATTACCTTAAGGTGGTAGTTCTGGTGATGGTCTGATTGGTCCATGAAATGCGGCCTAATCTAATTTGCGTAGAGTTCGGAGGAACCCACCAGAAACCTCAAACCCAATAAAATGATTTATATATAAATAAATTTTATTAAGAATTTTACCCGATCTAATTTTCAAATTTCAATAATAATTTTGGAGTCAATTTTATCAACACTCTTGTACCAAAATGGAGTGTGAAAAGATGGAATGATTGACTTGGAATTAGAAAGTGCAGGAACTAATACCCTACTCAAGAAAGTAAGTTAAGTCAAGTAAAGGTTCAGGAGTTGAGATTGGTTCAGGAAGAGGGTCCAAATCAAGAAGTTGAAACTCAAGTCCACATTCATTTTCCTACAACGGAATGTGACTTAATATTGGTGATTCAAGTTCAAGAATGACATGTATGAGAATCAAAATTGACTCTAAAATATTGCTTAAGTTAGATAACAAAGCAGGAGTCAATATTAATTCGAGAATTTGAACTAGATCATAAATTTGAGAATCTAGGTCACATTTCTCATTGAGTTCAATTTCTTAAAAAATGAGAACTTGCTAATTTGTCAATGGGACTTTCAAAAGTACGAAAGTGGTAAAGTTCAATATGATGATCATAAAAGATTGACGATTCAATTTCATGATGAATATGCACATGATCCAATGTTGAATCAGGAAAAAGATTGAAATCAGGTGAAGCCACCAGAGCAATCATTGAAACAGAAAGTAGAATTGAATTGCCAAGTTGAGGTTCAGGATCATATTCATTCTCAAGTTCAATTTCAGAAAAGGGATAACTTACCAAAATGTCAATGTGGTCTTCAAAATTTGGAGTTTGGGTACGTTCAAATGGGTGTGCTCAAATGGAATCTTGTTTTCCAAAACAACATGATCTTTGGCTCTAACAGAATGGTTAGCGACATCAGGAATGGTCAAAGGGTGAGAATGGAGAGTTTTAACTATTATATCTATGTCACAATTATGAGGTGATTTGAGCCTGAGTTATGGCTTCAAGCAGCTTTTCATAGTCGATTGGTTCATCATTTTATTGCGATTGGACTTGAAAATATGAAGTTTTGTTTTGGAATTTATGCTAAACGTGAGTCCATTAGATTGTGTGATTGTTGCTCGGACTCATGCACTCTCATTTCTAAGATTGATGGTTTTCAATTTTGAACTGGTGGAACTGAGTATGAATCTTAAAAATATTATGGAATTGGGGAGGCCTAAAGTTTTCGTTTGGCCTCCTGCATGGCTTCTATACTCTTTTCTAGCTCAGATTTTTCTTCAATAGTTGGTCTAGAAAAGGAGTATAGGAAGCAAAATCGGGGAACGAATATTGTGAAAATTGTGGACAAGGTGGATAAAGAGGACAAGTTGGCTGAAAATTGGACTCGGGGGAGGTGAATCTCCATTGACTCTGTGAAGAGTTGAAATTATATTAAAAATTATGGTCATAAGATTGGGGGCATGGGTTGTATTGATTCGGATAAGACCAATCCGGCACACTGGTTGGTTAAAGTTATGATATACCGAGTTAATAATATCCAAAAAAGAGGTCGGGGTGTAACATGGATTACCATTAAAATTGAAAAAATGGTTGTTATAAGCCATATCACACGAGAAATGTCAAACACAAACAAAGGAAAATAAGCAAACAAATAAACAGAAAAAACATATCTAACCTAAGTTAGGGTAGAGCTTAGACCTAGACGACTCCTAACTGGTTAGACGTCCACGGGGGGTATATTACTGAATCTGACCACAAGTTCATCGGCCAGGTAGGGAAAAGATTGGTGGGAACTATTCGCGCTTAAAGCAACAGGCCTAAATATGACAAACCACCAGCCTTTGGGGTTTCGCCCCTTAATCCCCAACCTTAGACACGGATTTGGCAAGAGTAAAATTCAAATTAACTTCCCCTTAGGTCAGTTTCCTATTTGAGTCCGAGATGTCCCTAGGGCCAACGTCTACTCAGTTTTAGTTAGTCTTGGGTTAGTGAGTGAGGAGATTATTTGTGGGCTAAACGAGGGTAATGACTTTCCCATCTTATCTTGTTTATGAACAAGCCCTTAAATCATTTTAGTACAATGTACAAGTATATAGAAAAAATAGTAACACTCAAGCAATATTTCATACAAAAGTGAACCTTATACTAAATGCTATGCACACCACCTTGGCTCCAGCACTTTTCAAAAGTAAATAGAAAATGTAACGAAATAGACACGTGCCAAATGCAAAGTCTAAATCATTTTTAGCATTTTCAATCATCCTTTTACAATTGTGTTAGAAATGGATATACAGTAAGTCAAATAAGGAATAAATAGCTACAGATATTAAACTCTGCAATTCAGCCAATCTGCAGAAAATACAGGTTAGTAGTTCACTCAGATTGCCATAGAAATATAGCAAATCTTAGGACTTCTGGGTTCTGCTTTCTTGAGCAGAGTCTAGGACCACTTATATGTCTACTGCAGCAAAAATTTCCTTGTTGTTAAACCTGTACACCAAGAATAAAGAAGAAAGTTAACCAAAAATGTAAATTTAAAAAGAGAATAACTTACCGTCCCTCCCCGGCAACGGCGCCAAAATTCGATTGAGGTTTTACCTGCATACAAGAATACAGAATTTTAGAACTTTTATAATAGTAGCGTAAGATGCTCAATACTACAGCCATAGTAAGTGGCTATGCGGGTCGTGATCCACAAGGAGGGACTAGCGATGGAAGCTTTTTTAGTAAGTTCTCTTTTATGCTACAATCAATGGTTAAAATTCTTCTTTAGTTTCTTAAAAGAAAAGGAAAAAATGGAGTTACAATTAAGTTAGGAAGAAAGTGGTAGATTGAGAAGGTGGAGAAAATAGAAATGGATATATACAAAGAAATTGAAAATGATTGATAAAAGAGTTGGTGTTGGAGATCTAAACTAAATTAAAAGAAAAGAAAGTTAAAAATTACTTGCCTCCTTTGGCCAAATGTTTACCTTAAATCTGTGACAATGATGTTACCTTGAAGTAGAGGCGATCAGCGCATAGCCCATAAGAGTTGATTCCCGTCTCTTTCACATTACATCATCAAGACGATATAAGCATGAAATGATACAAAACGAGACTAACAATCCATCGTCATGAGCTATCGGTGACACTCACAGAGGCAAGACTCTTTCAATGCTATGAAACTCACTTGGATAGCAGTTGATACCAAAAGAAGAGAAGTAGAAAAGAAGAAGAAGAACACAAAAACAAAGAAGTATAAAAAAATGTAACTATAGATTTGATGTTGTAACAATAAGAGAAAAGAAGAACAACTTACACCGGTGTCACTCTCAGCACAAGCTTTACTCTCATTCTTCTATGAAACTTTGATCTCCTATGAATTACATAAATGAAAATTAAAAATTACATAAAAAGAAAAATAAAAATCTACACTAAAAAGAATAAAAAACTGGACTAAAATCTATCTCTGCATGCTCGTTCCCTGTGGTCTCTGAAAAACCCAGTATTTATGGGCATAACCCAATGGGGCAGGGCGTACGAAGATAGGGGGAGCAAACGCTCCCCCAACAACCTTAACCAAGCCACAGAAACGCAGCTTTGGCTGCATTTCCACGGCCAGGGTGTGGCCAGGTGGCCACACCGGGGGGGGGGGGTACAGCTCTCTGGTTTCGCGATATGCTTTTATCTGCTCCTGGATTTTCCGTTTCAGCTCTTAGATTTGACGAAACGGCCTTTGATCTTTGGCTTTAACCAATTGATTTAAAGAGATTTGTTTTAACTGGTTTTCAACTGAACTGATTTGCCCTGATCTGTCCTGATTTTCTAATTTCAAATTAATTCTGAATTAAATCAGAATTTTGTTGGGCTTTTGTGCTTGTTTCGCTTTCCTTTCCTTTAACAATGGGCCTGCATATAAATTAGACAATAATTAGGATTAAAAGTAAAGTTTATTATATAATAAGCATTAGAATGTGACAGTGAATATACAATATCAGCTACCGATCAATCCACAAAGGTGTAAAACCTGTCAAATCCACGCAAACTTTATAGATCAATATCTGGAGCTACTTCACCTGACTGTTGCTTCGTGGCCATTCGAGGCATAGGGAATTGATATTGTAGGACCTATTCGCCCCTCATCGACAAAAGGTCATCGGTTTATCTTAGAAATAACTGATTATTTCTCAAAGTGGGCAGAGGCTATACCACTTATTGAAGTTAAAACTTCCAACGTGGTTAACTTTATCAAACATCATGTCATCCATCAGTTTGGTGTCCCCAGGCAGATTATTCATGATAATGATCCTCAATTTGCAAGTCATGTATTCTATCAGTTCTGCAATAAATGCTAAATTCAGAATGTGACATCAACCGCTTATAACCCTACTGCTAACGGTTTGGCAGAAGCATTCAACAAGATAAATATTAAGCTACTCAAGAAATTCATTTCATCAAGCAAACAAGATTAGAATGAGAATCTCAGTGAATTTCTTTGGGCCTACCGAACTACAGTCCGAGCCCTAACAGGCAATATACCTTTTTCTCTGGTATAGGGGTGTGAGGCAGTCATACCGCTAGAGATCCAGATGCCGTTATTACGGGTTGCCTTAGCAACCAAGATGACAAAGGAAGACAATGATCAGCTACATCTTCAAGAACTCGAAGCCCTTAATGAGAAACAACTACAAGCCCAACAACATATTGAGTTGTATCAAGCTCGTCGAAAGCCTTCAATAAAAAGGTTAAGCAAAAGGTATTCCAAAAAGGAGTTTGGTTTTAGCCGTCAGACAACCCATGGTCCTGACACACAAAACCAAAGACAAATTTCAACCCAAATGGGAATGACCATTCATAATAGAAATTGTCTACTCAAATGGAGCATACCGCCTTATAACCCCAGACGATAATGCACTCATAATGCTGATCAACAACAGATTCTTGAAGAAGTATTTTCCTTGACAGGAGCCTTCTTGTGATTAGGTTAATATTACACCTCTGATCAAAACTTTCAGATCCAAGATGTTTGGAAGAGCGCCAAAGAAAAGATTCTTTCTATCTTTAACAAATCAGATCACTGTCTATCAGTGTCGAGTTGATCGAACGCTTGTTACATTGAAGAAGAACGCTTGTTACATTGAAGAAGAAACAAAGTGCAAAACTTCAGTTTTAGTCTTATCACTCTTCTCAAGTTCACTGTCGATTAGTGTCGAGCCGATCGAACACTGGTTACATTGAGAAGAAACAAAGTGCAAAACTTCAGTTTTAGCTTTGTCACTTTTCTCCAGATCACTATCAATTAGCGTCGAGCCGATCGAACGCTGGTTACATTGAAGAAGAAACAAAGGGTAAAACTTCAGTTTTAGCCTTGTCACTCTTCTCTACTTAACCTATGAACTCGTTAGAAGCTATCCTATGATCAGATCACATCACCGTCGATCGACGCTGAACCAATCGAACATTGGTGACATTATGATGCATGATGTCAACATTAAAGCAATGGCAAAGTTAGAAACTTCGGATCACTTTTCTATGATCAAGTTAATATTATATCTCTGCTCAAAGCTCCACCCTGATCAATGAGATGGATTAGGGTTTGAGATCCAAGATGTTTGGGAGGGCGCTAAAGAAAAGCTTCCTCATTTAATGGATCACATCATGGTCAATTGACACCGAGCCAACCAAACAAGGTGATATTATGATGCATGATGTAAACATTGAAGAAAAGACAAAGGCAAAATGTCAAGTTTTTAGCCTTGTCACTCTTCTCTAGTATATAAACATGCACCTATCTTCAACTTAGAAGAATAGGTAATATTTTAAAGTCGAGCATGCCTAAGCAACAGTTTCAGGTGCTCTTCTTTATAATCGAAGGATGGCTTATCTAGCCTGACTTTTCTATATGCAAAGGTGGCATACCTCCCTGCTCCTACTCAATCGATCGAAGCTTGACCCAACGACAAAAGGTCCAAACAATTAGATGAAGAATCAAATGAATTTATCTGATGGATTATCAAGCCAAACTCATTGAAGAAGGTTCATGACGCTTGTTTTGCAGAACGTTTTCACTGTTTCCACATTCATATCAAAAGGTGGTAACCGATCGAATGGAGGATCAAATGAGTTTATCTGATGGCTTATTAAGCCCAACTCATTGAAGAAGGTTTGTGACACATCTTTTATAGAACCTTTCTATTGGTTTTACATTCATATCAAAATGTGGCAACAAAATAAGGATCAAAGGGGACTCCACGAGGAGGCCAATCTCCAGACAAAACCCTCGTGAAATTCATATTTACCTCTATGGCCTCCAGCTTATATGCAGGAGGCACACTACACTACATCCGATACCTCTGACGATTAAGGATAGAGGAAAATGTTGGCTTTTGTATCCAATATATGTCCTCGATAACTCATCAGCTGAGGGGAATGGCATGGCTAGACCAACTCAAATGATAGTTGGTAAATGCTTACTAAACCCGTTGACAGCTGAGGGTTTGCTAAAAATCCTATGAAACCTGATCCCATTTGATTCCCCTCCAAAATCACTTACCAATTCTTATCCATGGAATGGTAGGACCACATAAAGTAATATTCATTTCCCTTACAAAATGAATCACAAGTCAAACCTATCATGTTAACATTAAAACTTCTGGTGGAGAGACTCTGACATATTCTCTGGCAGATAAAATCAGTATCCCCGTGAATCTGGCTAATATCCCCAGCAGATCAAACTCTACTTATCATTCTTTTCAATAAAATGATAGGTCCACTCAAATTGCTGTTATGTTCAAATACCTCTAACAGTAAACGAATCCTTATCAAGTTAACATCACACCTCTGACGAGTTGCTTTACAAATTTCCAAGTAGAGAAGCTGTCACGATTACTTCTGACAAAAGCTCCTTCTAATCCCCCAGCAAGAGATTTGATTGTTATCTCTGACAACTTTTTAGGGAATAATCCTTTCCTTACTGGATCTCCTCAGAGTTCTTTTTGTCACGTTAATGATTACCTCTGACATAAAATCTCTTATGGGATTTATTTTGTTAACCCCCAGCGAGCTTCTGTTAGACTTTCCTCGAAGCCTATTATTTCCCTTTCAAGTCCGTAGTGGACTCTCTTGGTTGTCACGTTAACAATATACCTATGATAATTTCTCCTAAATTACATTCGAAAGAGATACCAGTTTTTCCACAGAATTTTTGATTAAGTCCTATTTCCCCTAGTGGAATTCTTTCTTTTTACCGTCATATCTAGTTTGTCACCTCTGAATAGTAGAAACTCTGAGCTTGGTTGTTCTCAATCGGTCATACCCATGTTACCTCTGAACCGACAAATAACCAAGCCTCATCTTCTAGTCTGGTAGAGACTACTCCTTGGCTGTTATGTACAGTTTGCTACCTCTGAACGTCAGGGCTCTAAGTCTAGCATTTTTCAATCGATTATGTTCATATTACCTCTGAACCGAAAAATGTCTAGATCTCTTCTCTTTATGATACTCAAACTATCAAGTCCAGTCAACCACCTCTGAACAAATGAGTCCATAACTTTGTTCTCCTTTCCTCTGTCAAGGCTAGGAGTTCTTGCTGTCATGTTAACAATAAATCTCTAAACAGCGAATTGCAAGACTGGTGTCTCTTAGTTGGTCATGTCTATATTACATCTGAACTGACGGGTGATCAGATCCAATTCATCCTTGCAGTCCCTTGTGGGCTAGCTAGAAAGTTAATGTGACTACCTTCGGCAGCGGATTCAAAGTTTAGTGTGTCTTTGTAATATCCTCCATTTAATAATACCATATTATTATTTTTAAATATTTACCTGATTTTGCCTATTATCTTATTATTGTTAATTAACTATATTTAGTATCATTTTAGTATTATTATTATTTATGACTTGTAGACTCTTATTGGTTACATTTAGTTATTTTAAATTATTATTAATGGGTAGTTGTTCTTGATTTCAATTAATACTATTGTTGTTATTATTATTGTAATTATTATTATTAATTATTATTATGATATTGTTGATCACTATTGGTAATATTATTATTTTCATAATAAGCCCAATAAGCTCAGCCTATTCTCCTTTTCCTTTTATTTTATTTTCTTTTTTATGTTAAGCCCACATGAGCTAAGCTCACTTCCTTATTTTCATTCATTTTCTTCTCCTTTTTCTATTTTTCTTTAAGCTCAAATATAACCTATAATCCAAAAACCCAAATTCCCATAATCCTATCTTAATTCAAATCCTAAATCTTAACTAATCCTAATCTAAATCCTAGCAAAAATCATATCAAATCCTAATTTACTTAAATCTAAATATTATTTTCAAAATCATAACATTAATTAATCCTATCAAAAATAACTCAATCAAGCAATTTGAACCCAACTGAAATTCTAATTTCTAAAATCCCTAATGCCTATAAAAAGCCTAAACTACTTCTCTTCTACCTCCAGAAAAATCATGATCCAACTCTCCCCACCTCCTTCTTTCTTTTCTCCTCAAGCGGAGCATGAATAAAAGGGATCTTGAAGTGCAGAGATTGAGGAACATGACAGTGGAGATCAAATCCGAGTAAGTAATTTGTTTTTTCAAAATTTATTTGATATAAATAGTTTATTAAAAATCATGTTTATACTATGATCTCCATGAATAATGTTTATACATCAAAACCGAATTAAAAATCTAATAAAAATTAGAAATTGATTTAAATTATACCTACTAAATTTATTAGACCCAGAGGATCATGTTCCCAACCCCTAAACTAATTAATCAAAATTAAAACCCCTTATAACTCTCAAGTAAAATACCCTTTTAAAAATCTAACAATTTCTATTGAAATAATTTATGTAGATTTATCGTGGCCTTATGATTTGGACTTAGGATCGAGTTCAGGTGAGTGTTTCTTTTCTTTGTGTGATTTTATTTAATTTTATCGTGAGTGTTCCTTTTCTTTATGTAATTTTTTTTAATTTTGTTGTGAGTGTTTTTTTCTCCTTTACTTAAATAAGAATTTTGTAATAAATGATTTTATATTGTTGTGTAATTATGTTACTAAAATTTACTGAGATGATATCTGAGAATGTTTGCTCTTACATCATTTCCTTATTTATTGTTATCAGTTACACGTGTATCATTTCACAAGACCATTTGATATATTATACCAGTATGTTTACCTATATTCCTCCATGAGACATCATTGAGTACTAACACTATTTATTTAGTTGATCTAAGTCAGTTCAGGTGTAGTTGTCTACCACTGTTGATTCATGAATAGTTGTAGTATACCTTAGGCGAGATTTGATCTTGTAATTGACCTAGTTATGAGATATCTTAGAATATAAATAGATTGATCTTGAGGTTGATTAGTTTGCGATTGAGGTTAAAAGTGCATATTTGTAGATAAATAGTATACTTATTTGAGGTAGCTATCGGACATTTATTTTTGATGATATTTCAGACGGGAATTCATTTAGACAATAAAGATGGATTAAGTAAGATGTTACCTTAAGATTAATTTATCTGAATACTTGGATTTACATATGGACCTAGAGTTGAACTTGAGATTTACATGAACACCTTACCTTGATTTTAATTTATCACATAATACTGATCTTGGATTATTAGTTGCAAGTATTTTATTTAGAGATATTCACTATAAATTATCTGAGTAATGATATTTATTGATATCGAGGTTTGAGTACAGAGACTTTTTAGATTTCATGTAGCTTGAGGATGTCCCACTCCTTAGTTATTATCTTGATTGAGATTGGAACTATTGGTGATATAACTTAAACTATAATTATATTTAGATCTTGGATTTGACTAGTTCATGATGGTAGTTATACGAGTTGATTTCTGAGTGATATTATTAGTAGATTTGATTATTCATATTGATGGTAAAACAAGTGAGAGTTTGATTAGATATTGATGATTGATTAATTTGGAGATTTTTTTATTAAAAGAATGAGATATTAAATTGAATTTTTTAGTAGACTCGATTGAGTTAGAGTTGACCTTGAGTTGAAGAGCAGACGTAGATTGGTTTGACCTGACCTGGTGGCATGTATATGCATGATTGATTAGTTACTTGGATTTCTGGATCTTTTGTTTGAACCTAATGGAAGTTAAAGTAGATGATGGTCTTAATTAAGATTGGATAATGATGATTAGTTGGATATAGATGAGTATGTATTTTATATATGGGGACTTGGATATATCGATGACTTTGAGGATCTGAGTTGATTAAATATTTTGCCCGGATTATTCTATTCATGCCAGCAGGTCATTACTTATTCTGAATATCATGATTTACCTAAAGAACTTGACTGATTATACTTAGCACCTACCTGATAATTATAATGTCATGTTACTATAGTTGCTGAAAAAATATTATATACGGTAACAACACTCTCATGTTATATTTGTTACATGTCCTGTCAGTATCCTTTTCACTGACATTATATATCATGTTATACCGATATCCTGATTACACATGTTGATGTTGTTACCCACCGAGTTATCCCAGTGGTCAAGGTAACATGTATATTAAATAATCTTGATAATCAAAATAACCATTAAACAACTTACACTGGGATTGGGGAGATTGATGGAGGAGACAACATCTGTATTTTGGGTGGACCAAGGATATAGGTTGCGTAGCCGAAAGAGGGTTCCACCGTAGGGTTCTCGCGGGATGACTGACACCCTATCCTGTTCTTATTCCTATTATACATGTTCCTGACTACCTAATGGTAGGGACTGGTTTAGTGCCAGGAGTCTGGGCCATGGTCCCTAGTATGCATGGGACCCACCTAAGGCATGGACAATATCTCCAACCGATTAGTTTCAATAACTTAGGACCCCGATTGACACGTATGATAGGCGTAGTATGGGATGCGTCTGTTACAGGTGGCAATTGGTGTTCGCTGACATAATAATAATAAACTGTTCATAATGTACTATAATTAATTGTCTTTGCTTGATACATGTATGTACATTGGACACCCAATGTTACACCAACCTGATTGGACATCTGACTCTAGTACTGACTAACTCTACCCGCTTGATTTATAGATCATGATAGACACCTGATTGAATACCTGACTGGATACATACTCTACTGTGTGCTATCCACATTACTGTTTATTTATTTATTCATGTCGTTTCTTATTCCAGTTTATATTATTATCTTATGTTCACATTTATATGCATGTGCATTTTTTCAGTTTATTCTCAGACCTTCACTAGGAGTTCTAACTCCCTGGATTTGCTTATCTAGATTTGTGGCTATTTATTGCTGATCAGGTATTTGGAGAGGATTACATGTGTTATGAGGAGCTGGAGTCTCTCTTTTCTTGATTATCGGTATTCCTACTCTTTCGTTCATGTTATTTCCTGATTCTATTTATATCGCGTCCAGTTTCAATTTCTTTCCTTTATTCTTTTGCTATCATTGTATTAGATATTTATATATCATATTGCAATAATATTGATTTATCATAGTAGATTTTATAACTTGTTCATGTTATTTTAGGCTTAGCGTATGTGCATAGGGTATTTTTCTCGCATACATACGTCGCCGACCATCGTCACGACTCTGTTTCTGCGTATTTTGGAAGCGAGTCATGGCAGTCTTAGTCTATCATGTTAAATTTATCATCTCTGAATAGACAGGTCCCTAAAATTGGGTTCACCTCCATTTGTCATCATGTACAGATCATCAACTCTGAATGACAAATTTTCAAGCTTAGCAGTTTCTCAATCGATCATGTCCAGTTTATTATCTCTGAATCGACAGATAGCTAAATTTCATTATCCCAAGTCCAGTAGGGACTTTTCACTTTTGTTGTCAAGTCTGAATTGACAAACTCAACCTCATCACGTTGTTGTGGTGCCTAGTTCATCACAACCAACTTATAAACCTGATGGTCTTTAATCTATTACGTTAATATTTCCCTCTGAACAGGAAGGTATTCAAATTCGCTTGGTTCAATTTTGTTATCCCTAACAAGATTCGAATTGAGTCATCACTTAAACTTATAGGTGATAATTTATCAAAAAACTAATTCTATAATGTTGTCAACCTCTGAATAGATTAGTTAAATGTTCTTGTGGTATAAGTTGGAAGACTGTACTGTTATCGCGTTCCTCTTGAGAGTTATAATTTAACTTGAAATTATTGAAAACTGTGAAGATAAAACAAACAGAAAATATAACAAAGGAGGCAACTAAAATTATTTTATTGATTCAAAAAAGGAAAAAAAAAGATACAAGGATTACAAGCTACGATGGTGCTTTGTAGGACTTGATCCGTTCCTTGAGGGTAGCCAACTTGCTTTTCCTCTCTTTAGCAGCTCTGATAAATGCCTGTGATCTTAACTCAGCTTCATTGACGTTCACTGTCTGAGACTAACGAGCCTCAATATCAGCTAGATTTTCCCTTTGTGCCATCTCTTACTGCAGGACTTCATCATTTTGGGCTCTAAGCTTCTCCAGTCGAGCGATCTCCTCAAGTCACACCGGTTCAGCCTTTGAACAAGAGAAGATTGGCCCTCTTGATCATCTCTTTGGCCTTCTCAATATTATTCTCTGTATCAAGAAGAGCGTTGTTGGAAGCATCAATGGCATCTCCAATTTCTATTTTCCTTGTTTCAAGGATTTCAAATCTGAAGATACCGCGTTGGCCGCTTCCTGCGTCACAAAGTGAGCCTTTCGAATTTGAGCCATGAGGCACTCAAGCTCTTCATCAACTGAGGAATTAAGGCCCAAGCTGCTGAGGTGACGCCACTCACCCACATCCTTCTCAAACTTCTTCACCAGAAGCTCCAATGCAGTAGCTTGGTCATCCCCTCTGAAATCTCGGATACTCTCAATATTTTGAGAGAGGACCACATTTAAAGCTAAAAATGAGGTAGTTGAGCCCTTCAAAATTAAAGCAATAGATCGGTTTATATCGACCATCTTAGCTATAAATTCCTTCTCAGCCTCAATTACTCCCGGCGAACGACTAATCCCAGAAGACAAAACTTCCACCAGTTTCACTGTCATAATTGTGGAAGAAGTGGCAGAAACATTGGTTGAAGAAGGACGAGGAATCGCTGGCATCGAGGAGGAGTCTTCATGGATACTAGTACACCAGCCACGACAGAGGTAGGGTTGGTAACTACTCCAGAAGAACTGGATCGACAACCAACGTCAGAGATGTCAGACTGATAATTACCGAGGCTAGTTGTTACCAAGACTAGTGGCGTCAGGGAAACCACCGTCATCTCACCAGCCAACTCAACTGGGAGTGTGATCAGTTCCGTGGAAGGAATAGCAGCCCTCATCTCCTCAGCTACCATAGAGTCACCAGTAAGCTCTGGTTGGTAAGAAGGCAGGTTACGATACAAGACGTCCAACTCTTCGACATCCACAGCAGCTGAAGTACTTATCTCCTCCCTGAATTCTCCAGAAAGGCTCATTGGCTCCCTTAAAGCTGATGCATCCAGAGGCAGAACACCTATAAGAGTACTTTATTAAAACGAAGATAAAAGTATAATAACATCATTGAAAGTTTGCTTACAAATAACTATAATATTATCAAGGGGGGTGAAGTCATAATAGACACTGCCCCAACCGCCTCAATGACAACGTCCTCCAGGGATCCCTCGAGGGCGGTGCTGACTCCAATAGGCTCCATAGAAGAAACCCTGGCAGTGGCGAGAGAAATATCAGAAGTAGTCTCAGGGAGAACTTCATCGGTCCTAAGGACCTCAGTAGCTGGAATGTCTGTTGGACACGGAAAAGAAGGAGGTGTAAAATTTCCTTGAATCAGATGAAAAATTACAACAGACTAATCTTCCGGTTACAAGGGAGGGAGGATGTTGAAGCTTGAATCCCCCCTTTGTTTAGTGCTGGGTTCTTCGTGTGGCGGTGGAGAGTGAATCTTGTTCTCCGTTGACCAGATGACCGTCTGGACCGTCAAGGGATCTTCTCCTTGGCAGGTAGAAGGAGTAACTCAGCCCCGTCTACCAAAACTCTAAAAGAGAAGGTAGGCGAAAAGCAACTTGTACGCAGCAAGTTAGCTTGAAGAGTCGAGCTCTCTCTCTGTATGTGTCACGCCTATTGATATCTCTCGGTCTCTTTATGTCTATTGATGCCCTTCGATTTCTTCTGATGCCGATTGCCGATCGCCGACTGCTGATTTCTCGATCCCCCCGACCTCATAGTAAACGAGGCTATTTATAGAGGTCCTAGGGTGAACGTGCCCCCTACAAACGCTCCACAATGAGGGCCAACTTCCCCGCTACATGGGCGGTAACTAACCCACGTGCCTGCTAAAGACACGCCACGATGGGGGCTGATTTCCCTTACGTGTGGGCAGTGATTGGTCCCTTAACCAAGGCGGTTATAACTGAGACGCGGGTTTTAGACCTTCGCGTCTTGAGGCTGAGACGCGGTGTCAGGCCGACGCGCCTTGATGCTGAGACGCGGGTGTCAGGCCGACGCGCCTTGATGCTGAGACGCGGGTGTCAGGCCGACGCGCCTTGATGCTGAGACGCGGGTGTCGAGCCAACGCGCCTTGTTGCTGAGACGCGGTTGTTGAGCCAACGCGCCTTGATGCTGAGACGCGGGTGATAGTCCCTCGCGTTTAGAGCTTGAAACTTTGCTTTTCAATGGCTTGTCCTCCAGTAACTTTTGGACAGCCTACAGAACCCCCTCCAAAGTTTGCGATATTCCGCAGTTAACTGGGACGGATTTCGAAATACTTTGGACTCTAGCTGAATTCACCTTCATGGCTGGACTTTTGATACTCCGGGTTCGATCTTATCTGGAGTTGGTCTTCGTGAGTGTACTGTTTGAACTCTTTGAAGCCACCAGAGTTGATCATGTTGAGTGTCTAGATGCACAGTCTAAACCTCCCCGATTGCTTTTAGTCTGTCACGGGAGTGCTTTAAGCCAGGAGTGGTTGGTCGTCTGCTTGCGTCAGTGTACCGTTGAACTGATTTGCAGAAGCAGGGACTGAACGCGGGTTCCTTTTTGAAAAGCAGAGATGAGACTGCTTTAAAGACGCGACTTCTTAGCGAGACGCGACCTTTTGGTAATGGAAACGCGACTGATCTTCATAAGGCAGACGCAATGTTCAGCTGAAGACGCGGCATCCGTCTGTAGGGAGAGACGCGAATCTGCTTCGCTAGGAAAGACGCGGATCAAGCAGATGCGAGGGACGCAGCCTTGTGCATTTTCCATTAATCCCAAAATGGACTAAGTGTTCTCCTTAAAAAGGACCCCGTTTGCTGAGGGGACGCGACTTTGCATCACGCGGACATTCCTCTAGGACGCGGGTGATCGTCATCCAATCTGGGGAGGGGACGCGAATTTTGGATACGATTCTTCAGTCTGCGTCTTGGTGTAACCTCCCAGGCGTTACATACAGCCTGTCATCAAGATTTGATGTGATCTTCAAATCTCTATTGATGATCGGGAATGCAGATTTTCCGCTGTTTCCCGAAGCGGTTATCCACGCGTCGGCTTCTTATTGGTCTTGAGCGTTAATTCCCTTTAATGAGAAACCGATGCGGGTGGTTGGAGATTGGCGCCTGCGACGGTTTTCGAAGCGACGTTACACGTGTCAGTCCCTTATTGGACCTTGACAATCGTGCGGTCATTAAGGCCGGCGGTTCAGATTAAGAGATCATTAATTGCAGTTATCGGGGGCTGCCTATAAATAGGGTGCACCCTCTCCCTTCAATCCAATCTTTGGACTGTTTTCTTTTTGAGAGCGAGCGCTCTGAGAACCTTCATCCTCTTCAGAGTATTGTCTCCATGGATGAGGATGGATCTGTGGATGAAGATGACCCAGGGCTTGTATGCTCCTGTTTGGTCTCTTCGGGGCAGAGTGTCTCTCTGATCATCTTGCACGTCCGCGTTTGGACGCAGAGAGCCCAACTCTTGGTAGAGGCCTCTGTTGGTACGCCGTCCCGATTAGCCCTGATATTTTAATCTACCACGGCCTGTACCTTGGCATCATCATTATCTGGACCCCCTCACGAAGTCTGTGTTGGTGCATTCCTTCTGGAATTTGCGCCACAGAGTTGAACTTCTCTGGACGCGAGTGCAGGGTCTTTGGCACTTGGCGCTGGCTTTGTTCACAAAGCTTGCGTTTCAAAGCCACTGTCTTGGCGCGTTTTATAGCCACTGCTTTGGACGAATTCCAAAAAGGTTTCAGACCCGAGCCTTGCAACTCTTGTTCACTCAACAAGGAGATGGCAACTTTCGGCGTCTGTGCCTTTTCGGCGTTTGTGCTTTCGACTTGGGCGCAGAATGAGACCGCGTTTTGATTCGCATTTGTCTCTGCTGACGCAGCAGTTTGGCTGACTGCGTGGGTCATTCCCGCGTCTGCTTGGCTGACTGCGTGGATCATTCCCGCGTCTGCAGTCTGCATTTGCGACTTAGTTTTTCTCTGTTGAAACATACTAAGTTACAGATTGTTCTGATTCCTTTGTTTCATTCCTTGCAGGTAGACTTGCTGGTTTGCTGGGCCCCTGGAAGGATGCTTTGGCCGGCGAACTTGTTCGATGTTCACCTATAAGAGAGTATATTATGGTCCTCGTCACCTATAAGAGAGTATATTACGTCTCTGACGAGGACCCAACCCTCGCCAAGGTCTCTTCAGATCTGCTTCGCCATTCATGCCTGCTGGCAAGAGATGGTCAGGCTATGCATGACGGCGATGAGGGTTCCGGTGGTTGTGGTGGCGGACAAGATCCTCTTCCTCTCCCACTCCAGAAGTGACATCAAGGATAGTCTATGTCCGTTGGATGGCCTGCTAGGGAAAGAGACGCTCCTGAACGAAGGGTTGCAGGACTTTCTGTTGCCACCAGACCTCAAGAACACCATTGCTCTTAGCTTAGTCAGCTAGGGCGCTTTCGATGTTTACATCATGCATTGTGGTGTAACCAGCTTCTATTGTAGCCACAAAACATCGCGCACTTGGAATCAGACGTGGCTTATAAGGAGTGAGTGCAACCTCTAAGAGAGAGAGAGGGACTTCTTTGTACTCCTTAATTGTAACACTCAATCTTATTGTATAAGAGAGCGTTTTTACTGTAACACTCCATCTTATTGTATAAGAGAGCGTTTTGTATCACTTTCATATGTTTGGAAATAAATAAAAGTGACACTTTTCTTTTTGCCTCTTTCATTGTCTTGAACTTTTTTGTCTTAGACTCATAGAAGCAAAGAATCTTTGACTTTGTTAAAATTATGATGGTAACTTTAATAAGTCAAATTTTGTAAGAAAAGATCCTATTTCAGGAACTCTCACAATACTATCAGAGGTGTAATATTAACTTGACAGAGATGAAATTTTTGATGAACCTGCCACTTTATAAGAGAAAGTGACAAGTATAATTGGTACCCCCAGGGAGGGTGAACTTTTATCAAGTGTTTGGGATTAACTTGATTAAGCTCAACTGGGGCTTTGAGGGAAACACTGTTGATGGTGTAGTATTAACCTAACAATATTTTTAGGTAGACTTGTTATTCTGTTGAAGAGAATAACAAGCGGGACTAGACTCGTGGGGAATCTAGGAAAATTTGTTACCGTCAGAGGTGTGATATTAACTTAACGGGTTGGAAGTGGTCTTGTCAGAAGTGTAATGTTAACTTGACAAGGGTGTGAGTTAGAGGTGTGATATTAACTTAACTCAGAAGTTCACTGTTATAGGTGTAATGTTTAACTTGACAGTGAGGGTAATGCTAGAGGTGTAATGTTGAACTTAGCATTGGTCATCTCGGCTTGGATAAGGAAGTCCGAGGGAAAGTCATGGCCATAGGTGTATTGTTGAACTTAGCAATGACTTGGATGCTAGAGGTGTGGTGTTAACTTAGCATCATCCATTTCAGCTTCGATGTGGAAGACTGAAGAAAAGTGTCTGTCAGAGGTGTAATATTAAACCTGGCAGAAACTTGAAGTACTTCTTAGAGGTATAATGTTAACTTAAACAGTAGTTTTGTCAGAGGTGTGATATTAACTTGACAAGAATTGGCTTGAGCTGAAAACAGTTTGAGGACCTGTCATTCTATGGATGAGAATTGACAAGTGAGATTTGAAGTGCCAGAGGTGTAGTGTTAACTTGGCAAAACGTAGAGTTGACAAGCAAGATTTGTACTCTACAAGGGGTATCTCATTACCAGAGGTATGGTGTTAACTTGGCAACGATTGTTTTTTTGTGGTCCTACCATTCTGTGGATGAGAATTGGTAAGGGATTTTGGAGGAAAGAGTGGAATCAAGTCCACTTAGGATTTTTAGCAAACCCCCAGCTATCAACGGATTTGAGGTGCCTTTACCAACTACCGTTTGAGTTGGGCTAGCCATGCTATTCCCCTCAGCATGATGAGTTGTCGAAGACTTAGTTGGGCTTAAAAGCCAACATTTTCCTCTATCCTTAGCCGTTGGAGGCGTCGGATGTTAATGAAGAAATTCTTCTTGCTTTGATCAGAGGTGTACTATTAACTTGATCAGCGGAAGAATACCATCTAAGGATAGTACTTCTTCAGGAATCTGCCATTGATTGGCATCATAAGTGCATCGCCATTCGAGGTTATGAGGCGATATGATCCATTCGAGTAGACTGACTCTACCACAAATGGTCCTTCCCATTTGGGTTGGAATTTTCCTTTTGTCTTGTGCGTCATTACCATGGGTCTTCTGACGGCTAAGACAAGATCGCCTTTCTTGAAAGTTCGTACTTTAACTTTCTTGTTGAAGGCTCTGGTGATTCGAGCTTGGTAGAGCTCGATTTGCTGTTGGGCTTGCAGACGCTTGTCGTCTAAGGCCTCCAGTTCCTGGAGTCGCTGTCGATGCTTCTCCTCTGTCGTCATCTCCGCTGTCAAGGCGACGCGTAGAGATGGATTTGGATTTCCAGGAGAAGCACGGCTTCCCATCCGTATACCAAGGAAAACGGCGTGGCCTTTGTCGGGGTTCGCACTGTTGTGCGATAGGCCCATAAGCATTCGCCTAGCTTGTCGTCCCAGTCGCGTTGACTCTTCGAGACGAACTTTTTGAGAAGCTTGCCAATGGTCTTGTTGAAAGCTTCTGCGAGGCCATTAGCGGCAGGATAGTATGCCGTTGAGGACACACTCTGGATTCTGAACTTAGCGCAGAATCTCTGGAATGCCTGGCTGATGAACTGGGGTCCATTGTCATGGACAATCCGCCGAGGTACACCGAAACGGTAAATAACGTGATGTTTTACGAACTTGATCACGTTGGACGACTTTACCTCCTTCAAAGGAATGGCTTCGGCCCATTTGGAAAAGTAATCAGTTATTACTAGAATGAACCGATGTCCCTTTGATGATGGTGGGCTGATAGGACCAACCACATCCATTCCCCACATTTCGAATGGCCATGTAGAGGTCGTAGAGTGGAGGTACCCTGGTGCTTGATGGATAAAATCTCCATGTATTTGGCAAGCGTGACATCTTTTGGCATAGGCGACGGCGTCGGCAACCATCTTGGGCCAATAGTAACCCAACCTTTGGAGTCGATGTGCCAGTTTTGGGCCAGGTTGATGGGCTCCGCACATACCGTCGTGGGCCTCTTTCAATACCTCCTGGGCCTCTTTTGGTGAGAGGCACCGGAGTAAGATCCCGTCATGCGACCGACGATACAATGTTCGTGTAATCGCATTATAGTAAAACTTAGGGGCTTTCCTTCGAATGGCAGCCGCCTCTTTGGCGTCCTCAGGCAGGATGCCGTACAAGACATAGTCGATGTAGGGGAATCGCCAGTCTTTAAGCTCTGGACCGGCTGACAATTCTAGCACTTCTTTGCCTCGACAACTCCCTTTGACTCCTGATAGTCCTCGAGAGTATTTTCGGGCAATGCAAGTCGTGGCTGTAGACGAATATTTTCTCCATTGCTCCAGCTGGAAGAGCTAGGGAGGCTGCAAGGGATGCGAGTGCATCGGCGTGCGCATTTTGCCTGCGCGGTACATGGTCGATGTAGAAGTTAGCAAACCCCTCGGCCATGCGGATAGTTGCGTTGTAATAGGGTACTAAGTCTTCATGTCTGACTTCGTACTCCCCGAGAATTTGGCTGACGATGAGTTTAGAGTCACCGTATGCCTCGAGATTTTTAACGCCAATCTCATCGGCGAGCTGCATCCCGATCAATAGAGCATTGTACTCCGCCACATTGTTGGAACAAGGCTCCGTTAGCGAGACAGCTCGGGAGATCACATAATTTTGTGGGGAGACAAGTACTACTCCTACCCCCGCCACTACGTGTCCCTTGGGGCTTGTCCTTGATGCACCGTCGAAGAAAAGTTGCCACACTTGACTTTCAAACGATGTCTGAGTCAGGTAGACTTCGGCCACTTCGTCTGGGAGATCCTCGTAGACTTTGGCTGCCCTCGGATCTGGGTGTTCAGCTAGGAAGTCTGCCACCGCTTGTCCCTTAATGGCTTTCTACGGCAGAAAGTGCATATCATACTGGGATAGCAACATGGCCCATTTTGCCAGCCGGCCATTTAGTGAAGAAGGCTTTGTCATAAGTAACCTCAGGGGGTTGACTTTTGATATGACATTTATAGTCTGGCCTACCAGATAGTGTCGCATTTTCTGAATGGCGAACACTAATGCCAAACATTCCTTCTCGATCGGGTTGTACCGATGTTCGGCTCCGATCATTGTTCTACTCAGATAGTAGATTGCCTGTTCTCGTCCTTCTTCATCATTCTGAGCTAGTAGAGCTCCCAAAGAATGGTCCATTGCCCGGACGTACACCAGGAAAGGCTTTCCGGACACCGGGGCTGCAAGGACTGGTGGTTGGGTGAGGTATTGTTTGATTTCCTCAAACGCTTGTTGGCAAGCATCGTCCCAAATGAACGAGACACCCTTCTTCATCAACTTAGCGAAGGGCTGGCATCTTCCGGAGAGGTTTGAGATGAACCTGCGGATGTACGCCAATCGACCCTGTAAACCCCTGAGTTCCTTGAGGTTTCTCGGGGGTTGCATCTCTTGGATAGCGCGGACTTTCTCCGGATCCAAATGGATTCCTGTGGAAGTCACAACAAATCCTAGGAATTTGCCACTGGCTACCCCCAGGAAGGACTTGGTGGGGTTCATCTTCAATTGATGAGCCCGCATGATGTCGAAGACCACCTTCAGATCAGCTATGTGATCTCCTTTAATGCGACTTTTCACCGCAATGTCATCGACATAACATTCCACCGTTTTGCGCATTTGCTGATGGAAAATGGCATTCATGGCCCTTTGGTAGGTTGCCCCTGCATTCTTCAGTCCAAAAGGCATGACAGTATAGCAATATACCCCTAGAGGAGTCCTGAAGGAGGTATGCTTTTCATCATCAGGATACATTTTGATTTGATTGTATCCTGAGAATCCGTCCATGAAGGACATTTGTTCGAATCCACAAATATTGTCAATCATAACATCTGTGATTGGCAATGGGAATTCGTCTTTGGGGCAGGCCTCGTTTAGATCGCGGAAGTCGATGCAGATCCTGATCTTCCTGTTCTTCTTGGAAACGAGGACGATGTTAGCTACCCAGTCGGGATGTTGGCCAATTGAGCCAAAACATCAAAGCGGTAAGGCGTTGTGGATCCTTCCGCTATACCCTTTTGAAGAGCTCGAGAGAATCGAGTCTCTTTTTGTTTCTCCACTGGTGGCTTCGTGGAGGGCCTAGTTGGCTCTGCAGCCGGTTGTGGAGGGTTTGCCGCCACTTCGCCGTACTGCTTCAAGTAGGGCTGTCCTGAACGAGTCCCCGTTATTGGTTGGTTGGGCTCTGCGGCCAAGACTATTGTTTCCTCTTCTGAATCAGTCAGTGAGGGAACATCATCCTCTGCTTCTCGGGAGGAAGCACATACCACATGGCAGGACGAAGCTTTTGCCTTACCTTTGGACTTTCTGTTGGTTGCAGTAGTCCACTGCTGGTTATCCACTAGGTCAGGGTGGACCCACATGATTTCCCCTTGAGGCGTAGGGACGGGTACCAAGCCCTTCTCCTGCTGCTGGTGAGGGTCTGTGTTAACCACTCTTAGCTCTCCTCTTGGGATTGGGACCACCCCTGCAGGTGCTGGAGGTTGTTTTCCAAACTGGAGAACCGACGTCATGTTGGCTGTCACCTCCTTCTGTTCTGGTCGGAGTTTCAACACCTCCGCGTCAATCAGAGCCTGAAGGATGTCCTTGAAGATGTAACAGCTTCTGGTAGGGTGTCCCAACGTCCTGTGGTACAAGCAGTAGTTGGGGTTGTCGGTCTTGCCGACTTCCTGAGGGCGCCTGGCCTCAGGGAGCTTCAGTCAGTTGCTCTTGTTGAGTAGCTTGAAGAGCAAATCGACATGTTCCTCCTTGAAGGAATACTGCTTGTTGGCGCGGGGTTGGCTTGAAGAGCCACTCGCCTTGGCTGGTTGAGGTTTGGTGGGAGATTTGGTCTCCGTCGCCAAATTATCCTTCCGCTTTGTCTGGAGGGAGGTGTCTGGCGCTCGCCTAGTTGACCTCTCCGGCCGCGACTTGCCTTCTTCTGCCCTGACGCGGGCAACAATCTCCTTAGCCTGTTTACCTTGTTGGACTAATTGTTTCCAGGTGCGGCTTTCAGCAACTCCTATTTGAGTAAGGAGTGAGGTTTGGAGGTTGTAGCGGCATGTTTCCACCAGGGTGGCCTGGGTCATACCGCTTGGACACCGGAGTGCCACGTTCCGAAATCTTTCCACAAAAGATTTGACGGACTCTCCCTTTCGCTGTCTCGTAGCTAACAGGGTGGGCATTGTGACCTCGGAGTCATCTTCGAAGAAGCGTGTTAAGAACAGCTTCTCCAAGTCGCCCCAGTTCTTGATAGAACCTTCCGGGAGTTTCATGAACCACTCAAAGGCCAACCCTTTCAGGGTGCCGATGAACAGTCGCGCCAGGATGGCGTCATTATCTACTACATTCCCGGTTTGGGATTTGAAGTAGTAGATGTGCTGATTAGGGGACCCCTTCCCATCAAAGGCTTGGAGGGTTGGAGCCTTGAACTTAGGAGGGTACGGGACTAAATCCCACTCAGCTGGATAGGGCCGGACCACTCCAGCTTCTTGGAGGTCTTTGCGACTGGCAAGGGCATTGAGGCGTTCCTCCAATTGACTCATCCTTTTAGCATGAGCCTTCCCTGGGTCTCGGTCGCCCTTTGACGAGGGTTTGGATGAGCCAGAAGTAGATCGAGGCTTCTCTTCAGAAGGCTCGGAAGATGAGCTTCCTCCCTTTCTCTCTCTGTCCCTCGACCTCCTAGGAGGAGATCTCCTCCTGTCTTCGAGCAGCTGTGCAAGCGCCAGCTTGATAGCATCGATAGATTCCTGTTGAGACACAATCATCTCCATTTGTCTCTTTTGGATCTGTTCCAGACGTCTAGCTGTCTCATCAGGAGTGCCTGTCATGTAGGCAGCGGTCTCCTTCTCAACGGAGGAGTTTGAAGCCCCTGATTCCACTACGGCGGAGTGGGAATCGTTCACTTTAATGCCATGGGCTAAGGCATTATAGTCAACCGGGGGAATGGCCCCAGTCCGGGTACGAGTGTGTTGATACACCCCTTCCGGTTCAGAGTCAGACTCATCTGAGCTGACTGCAAGTCCTTTTCCCTTGCTTCTGCTTGTCATGTTCGCAGTAAGCTCCGGGTATTCAACGTCAGAGAAGATTCTCCTTCTATGGGAGCGCCTTCTTTTGGCTGACGGGGGGATCGAGGTCAGCTGTCTAACTAAAGATTGCTGGTGCACACTCGACCCGCAACGGCACTCCGAGAGCATGGAGATGAGCCGTTGGCAGCAGCAGGATGAAGTGACCTGGTGGGCACTTCTTTTCTTTGTTAAATAATCCCTCAAATCCATGGAAGAGGGATCAAAGAGACTAGCCTCATAACGTCGAAGACGGGAGGCATCCATGTGCTGTGCAGAATGGACGCAGACTTCAGGGACGCAGCTCTCGCGTCGCGGCTGTCTGATGCGCGCCTGGCGTCTCTGTTGAGATGAGACGCGAGTCTTGCGTTGATGCCTGGTGCGTCCGGGCAGAGACGGGTGAGAGAGAGTGGGCTGCTGGGCCCCATGCCTGTGAGCGCGTGTTTCTTGCGTTTGACGAGACGCAGAAGCTTCGCTTTAGCGTTTGGTAAGCTGGTCTTCAGAGGACTCAACTTGAGGAGTTACGCACTTGGGCCGCCAAATGCGGATTTCACGTATTGGACGTGCCGCGGGCAAAGCGCCAGATTGCATGTCGCGTTTAGCCTCAGTCGGACAACCAATGGTTCCAGCTTGAAGCTGACGCGCGCGTCTCCTCTGTCGACGCTCAGCATTTCGGTTGCGTCGCGGAGGAGGAGAGAACCCGACAACATCCTGATGCTGAACATCAGGGGTTTTAACCACGCGGGTCCTCTGAGGGACACTGACGCGGGTCTTTTGTGCGACGCAGTTGGTCGCAGCAGCAGTCGCGCGTGAGACCACGCTGGCCTTCTGAGAGGTGTTGACGCGGGTCTTCTGTGCACAAGGGACCGTAGCAGTGGCGCCCAAGAGAGCCTCAGATCGAGCTTCGGAGTTATTCTCCGCCGAGACCCTGCGACAGACACGGGTCTTTGGACTCTTGGAGCCAGAAGAGAGAAACTCTTCGAATTTCGCCTGGTCGAACTCCACAACAAGTGTTTTGACCATTTTCCCCCTACGGAGGAGGTCATCCTGCGCCACGGCTTGTTCGTCAGTGACAAACGTAGTCCCCAGCTGAGTCGCCATCTCTTGTTGGACACGGAAAAGAAGGAGGTGTAAAATTTCCTTGAATCAGGTGAAAAATTACAACAGACTAATCTTCCGGTTACAAGGGAGGGAGGATGTTGAAGCTTGAATCCCCCTTTGTTTAGTGCTGGGTTCTTCGTGTGGCGGTGGAGAGTGAATCTTGTTCTCCGTTGACCAGATGACCGTCTGGACCGTCAAGGGATCTTCTCCTTGGCAGGTAGAAGGAGTAACTCAGCCCCGTCTACCAAAACTCTAAAAGAGAAGGTAGGCGAAGAGCAACTTGTACGCAACAAGTTAGCTTGAAGAGTCGAGCTCTCTCTCTCTCTGTATGTGTCGCGCCTATTGATATCTCTCGGTCTCTTTATGTCTATTGATGCCCTTCGATTTCTTCTGATGCCGATTGCCGATCGCCGACTGCTGATTTCTTGATCCCCCCGACCTCATAGTAAACGAGGCTATTTATAGAGGTTTTAGGGGTGAACGTGCCCCCTACAAACGCTCCACAATGAGGGCCAACTTCCCCGCTACATGGGCGGTAACTAACCCACGTGCCTGCTAAAGACACGCCACGATGGGGGCTGATTTTCCTTACGTGTGGGCAGTGATTGGTCCCTTAACCAAGGCGGTTATAACTGAGACGCGGGTTTTAGACCTTCGCGTCTTGAGGCTGAGACGCGGGTGTCAGGCCGACGCGCCTTGATGCTGAGACGCGGGTGTCAGGCCGACGCGCCTTGATGCTGAGACGCGGGTGTCGAGCCAACGCGCCTTGTTGCTGAGACGCGGGTGTCGAGCCAACGCGCCTTGATGCTGAGACGCGGGTGATAGTCCCTCGCTTTTAGAGCTTGAAACTTTGCTTTTCAATGGCTTGTCCTCCAGTAACTTTTGGACAGCCTACAATGTCCAGTTCTCCTTCACTTGCCATGGGCTCCGCAAAAAATTCCCTGGAGCTTGAAGCCATCGGGCTCTCTTTCTCCCTGCCAGCACTGGAAGGACCGACATCAGCAGCACCACTCTCAGATTCATCAGAGAGGATGAAGTAGCTGGCTTCATCACCCTTCTTATAGGTAATCAGAGGATCATAATAATCCCCTTGTTTCCCTGCGACTTCAGTTCATGTATCCTGAATTAACAAGTTAGCTGCATAAGAAGAGAGAATATATATAAAAAAAGAGGGAGTTGTCGCAAAGGGGAACTGGTCTTACCCAAACGGCAGCAGCTTTTTTAGTTGCTCACTTCTGTGCTGATAGTTTGATAACTAATAAAGCAGAAGGAGGAGCAACCACAGCTGATTCGCTCTCTGTAATAGCAGGAGTATGGCGATGGGGCTCTTCACCACCCTCTTTTTGCGAGGTCCACCCTTTCACTTCCGCTTGAAGTGAACATTAGGATCCTCCTCTTCTTCCTCTTCAACTTCCAATGAGGAAACGTAGAATTTGAGGCTTACGTTTCAACACTACTGCGGCGCTCAGACGCGGAGTTCGAGACCCGCGTACAGCATCACCTCAACGGCTAAACGCAGAGCTCAAGCCCGCGTTTCAGCTGTATAGGAGCCCTGCGTCTCAGTTATAACTACCCCATTACTGAGTTAAGTATTGCCCACGTAATGAGGAGAGTTAACCCCATCATGGAGGATTTTTAGGGATAGTTTTACCCATGGAACCCCTATAAATAGCTCAGTTTGCTATTAAAGCGGGGTCAGATTTTTAGCTAGGAAGATTAGCTTTATAAAGAGTTCTACTTTTCTACACAAACTTGCTGAGTTTAAGTTTTTGCCTAAGTGTCTTTGAGATTTCATTGGATAGGAGTTATGCTACTCCATCTGTGATCTAAGGAGAAGAGTTCTAGAGGAGCTTGACAGTCACCCGGTCAACAGAAAATAAGATTCACTTTCCACCGCTATGTAAAGAATCCAACCTTAAATAAAGAGAAGACCTGAGCTTGAGTGTCTTCTCTCTCTTGTAGTTGGAATTCGAGTTGTTGTAATTTTTCATTGATCTAAGAAAATTTTGCAATAAACTTTCAACTTTCCTTCCCGTATAAGAGATGGTGACTCCGCTGAGGACTACTTTCTCCTTATGAGAAAGTTGTGGCACAAGGTGAGGTTAACTTCATGGCAAAAATGGTAGAGTAACTTGTCATGGAATTGGACCACGCAAAGTACGAGGAATTCCTCTTTTCTGACTCCAAGAGCCCCAAGGTGGTGCTGTAGTACCCCAGGGTCTCCTCAGAGATCCGCTCTCAAATCTCTTTAGAGACTTCTCCAAAGATGGCTTCCCCAAAATGCGCCATTTCTGGCTGCATCAGCCGTGTGGCCCATGTCAACGTCTCCTATGAGACCTGCGAGACCAGTGTCATTGAAGGCCGATCTTATCACGCCCCTCCTCTCAACTTCCTCAGCTCTAAGTTACTGAGGGTTCCCAACAACCCATGAAGAGTAACCGGAATGCTGAATGCCAACAAAGGCGTCGCACACATCAACAATAGATGGAAGAAGCTTGGAAAACCATCTATCCAACTGATACAGGACGCGAGGCTAAGGCCCGCATCTCTTCTGAGCTGCATCAGACGCGTGAGGTCTGCGTCTGGATACCAAGATACAGAGCTCAAGAGGCTCACATTTTTGAGGCCCTACCTCACAGACGCGATGGTCCGCAAACGAGGTCCGCGTCTCTTCTCAGAGACACGAGACCTGCGTCCCTACGACAGAACGTGGGACTCATGAAGTCCGTGTTTCTCAAGTGTCGCCAGGCAAACATGACAATCAGCAACGTGAAGTCCGTGTCTCTTCTCTGCAGAGGCACGAAATCCGCGTCTTAAAGCCAAAACGTGAGAGCCACGTTGATTAGTCACATATGTTGCATATACATTGTCACCTTACCATACTTTTTAGCTAATAAATCCTATTAATAAGTCTTTTTCTTCTTTGTTTAATGTAGGCCCAAGTGCTAAAAGAAAGAAAAGAGAAACAAGCCCAAAAGCCTACCAAATTCTGATTTAATTCAGAACAAATTCGAAATCAAGGAATCAGGGCAAAATCTTGGCATATAAGGAGGTTGAGAAGAATCCTCCCTAAATCAAGCGGTTGAAGCCACACAATTAAAGGCTGTTTTGTCAGCTTTTGGAGCAGAAACAAGAAAGCCAGAAGAAAATACAGGATATTCACCAAAACAGGAGATCCACCAAACTGGGTGTGGCCATCTGGCCACACCAGGGCCTCGAAAACGCGGCCCAAGCCGCATTTTCGCAGCCATGTAGAGTCAGTTGGGGAGCGTTGCTCCCCCAATCTTCCCGGGATCCTCCCCTTTTGGTTTTTCCCTATAAATACTGGTTTCAGCAAAAGAAAATGGAGCGAAGACTAGGATTAGAATTTGTGTTTATGTTGTAAGGATTTAGGCTCTTTGTTAGCTAGCACTAAAGTTATATTCTTATTTTTTTATTTGTAGTCCAGTATCAAAACTTGTGAGAGAGAGGAATTGAGTGCTTGTACTTGAAGATTGAAGTGACATCAATACAAGAGTCGAGCCGCTTTTTCTTCCACTTGTAGTACGATATGGCTTGCATTATGTATTTGCTTTCTTTATTTTTCATGAGTAGCTAGATCGGCTTTCTGGGCTCACTATTGTAACTCTCTCTAGTTCTTCTTCTCTTCTATTTTTAAAGAAAAAGACCCAATGAATCATCTGCATGCCTTACTTAGAACCTTTCTTTTTGAAAGTGTTCTTGAAGGCACAAGAGGATGGGTTTGGATTGTTAAACTCTCACTTCTTTCATGAACGTTTCTTAAACTATTTTTACTTCATTCTTACTTCTTCACACTTGATGATTTAATATTCGATTCTAAACGATTTTTCAAGAAAAGAGTGAACTCTTCCAACTATCTCATGTGCTTTACTTCAAACTTTCTAAAAATCAACTTTAAGTCTTGCCTATGATCACTTTAAGGCACTTAAGATCTTAATAGAAGAATGAACAATTGAGTAGTGAGATAGTGAGCCCAGATTTTCTTCATTATTATAATAAACAAAACAATCTTCGAACTTTTTAAATTACCTTCTCCAAAGCCTTTTCTAAAAGTTGCAATTTCTCATTTAATCATCTCTTTCTTTCCATTCTCTTTTCCATAAAAAAACGAACACAATTCTTTGTTTTTAAACGATTCACCGAAAAGTTTCCTTCGCATTCCTCCTTGTGGACATGACCCGTTAGCCACAAGCTACACAGTAAATTCTTTAACTTTTTGATTTTCTTTCATTTAAAAAAAATACATTTTGGTACAAAGCGGGTTTTATTGGCCCACTTTGTTCAAGGATGCTTATGAATTTTGTAAGACATGCCCTAGATGCCAAATGGTAGGAAGGAATTCAAAACGAAATATGATGCCCCTCGACCCAATTCTAGAAATAGAACTCTTTGATGTTTTGGGCATCGACTTTATGGGTCCATTTCCTAATTCATTTGGAAACCAATACATATTGGTTGCTGTGGATTATGTGTCCAAGTAGGTAGAAGTCATTCCTTGTAAAACTAATGATAACAAAGTTGTCATAAAGTTTTTGAAAGAGAACATTTTTTTCACGCTTCGAAACCCCTCGTGCTATCATCAGTGATAATGGCACTCATTTTTGTAATAGATCTTTGAAGCTCTTATGCGAAAGTATGCCATAACTCACAAGTTATCCACACCTTATCATCCTCAAACCAGTGGGCAAGTTGAAGTTTTCAATAGACAAGTCAAGCTTATCTTGGAGAAAACTGTGAACCAAAACCGGAAAGATTGATCCATCAAACTTGTAGATGCCCTATGGGCCTACAGGACCGCTTTCAAGACGATTCTAGGAATGTCTCCTTATAGGTTAGTCTATGGCAAACCTTGTCACTTGCCCATTGAGTTAGTGCACCGAGCCTTATGGGCGATCAAGCAGTTGAATTTCGACTTGACTAAGGCCGGTGACCTTCGGAAGTTACAAATTTTCGAGCTGGAGGAATTGAGAAATAAGGCTTATGAAAATGCTAGGATCACTAAAGATAGAGTCAAGATTTTTCATGATAAGCACATCATAAGAAAAACCTTTATCCCTGGACAAAAAGTCTTACTCTATAATTTTAGGCTTTATCTTTTTCCAGGAAAATTAAAATCAAGATGGACTGGGCCATTCGTTGTAAAAACCGTGTTTCGACACGGTACAGTTGAGATTAGTGACACTAAGAATGGAAATGATTTTAAGGTAAATGGTCAATGCCTTAAACCTTTCTTGGAATCGGTGCCGGTAAATGAAACGGCAATGGGTCTTTTTGACCCAGTGTATCGGTAACTTTCCTCTTTCCTATTCTATTTCATGCATATATACATTTCTTTCATACATTGGGGACAATGCACGATATAAGTGTGGGGGAGGGTTCTAACATGACTGATAATAAAAAAAATAAATAAATAAAAATTAAAAATTAAAAATTAAAAAAATTAAAAAAACTTTTTGAAAGGTTAGAACAATACTTTGATATATTTTTTGTAAGAAATTATGTCAATTTTAAGGAATAGGAGAATCATAATTAGGATTTCTTACCCTTTTCAAAATAAGATAACTTGTTTGATTTTTAGGGTTAGGAAGAAAATTTGTGAAAGTAATTTAGTCTTGATATTTACCTTGATGACATATGCACACTAAATACACTTACACACTTAGGGTTTAAAAACAGAGACGCTTATGCCTTATAAAAAAAAATATATTATGAAAAAGAAAAAAATATAAATGAATCTAATTATTGATTAGCTAGGTGTTTTGGCCTAAGCAAGCCTTGGTATTTATGCAAAAGATAATTAGATAAGTTTGAAAGAAAAAAAATGTGTATATAAATCCTCTGATTAAGCTGGGTATTTATGCCTCATGAAGCATAAGTATCCACGCCTCAAAGGGGTACGTCTTATAAATAAAAACCTTGATTTCGTGGCCTTCTCTGCTCGAGTGTTTAAGTCCTTAGGGGTGTTTTCTCACCTGGTATTTTAAAACTGTCTGGTTTGGGTGTCACCGACTGAAGGCTCGTTGCATGAGCAGATTAGAAAGCCTAATGAAACTGAGGAATAAAATCCACCAAAAATAAATATGAGGAATAGGAGTTAATGTTAAAGAACTCTTAGTCAACTTCACAGTCACGATGGTGCATACGACTCAGGGTAAATTAATAGACTAGATTAGAAGTACAATTTGACTTCTTACTTCGATTGCTGACATGTTTTTGAATAGAGACTAAGTTTAGGAATGAAATATTTGATATTCCTATAACTTATAGATTACTTAAACTCTCACAAATATACTTTAAATATTTCCTCCTTTAAAAATGCTTTTCGAAAATACTAACTTTTTGCTCTTTCTTTATGGATTTTGTGGGTGCAATCCACTGAAAACCGTCACGAGACAAAACTCGTCCTCTAGGGGTAACCTAGAGGTTTAACGGCTTGTTGCACATGCTCAGTGCAATCGAGTGACCTGTGAAAGTGGTCTAATAATTGATTAGAACTAGTCTGATGTTTTGCTTGAGGGCGAGCAAAAGATAAGTGTGGGGGTGTGACTAGTCACATATGTTGCATATACATTGTCACCTTACCATAGTTTTTAGCTAATAAATCCTATTAATAAGTATTTTTCTTCTTTGTTTAATGTGCTCAAAGAAAGAAAAGAGAAACAAGCCTAAAAGCCCACCAAATTCTGATTTAATTCAGAACAAATTTGAAATCAAGGAATCAGGGCAAAATCTTGGCATATCAAGAGGTTGAGAAGAATCCTCCCTAAATCAAGCGGTTGAAGGCACACAATCAAAGGCTGTTTTGTCAACTTTTGGAGCAGAAATAAGAAAACCAGAAGAAAATACGGGATATTCACCAAAACAGGAGATCCACCCAACTGGGTGTGGCTATCTGGCCACACCAGGGCCGCGGAAACGTGGCCCAAGGCGTGTTTTTGCGGCCATGTAGAGTCAGTTGGGGGAGCGTTTGCTCCCCCAATCTTCCCAGGATCCTCCCCTTTTGGTTTTTCCCTATAAATATTGGTTTCAGCAAAGGAAAATGGAGCGAAGATTAGGATTATAATTTGTGTTTATTTTCTAAAGATTTAGGCTCTTTGTTAGCTAGAACTAAAGTTGTATTCTTGTTTATTTATTTGTAGTCCAGTATCAAAACTTGTGAGAGAGAGGAATTGAGTGCTTGTACTTGAAGATTGAAGTGACATCAATACAAGAATCGAGCCGCTTTTCTTCCACTTGTAGTACGGCATGGCTTGCATTATTTATTTACTTTCTTCTTCGTTTTCCATGAGTAGCTAGATCGATTTTCTGGGCTCACTATTGTAACTCTCTCTAGTTCTTCTTCTCTTTTGTTTTTAAAGAAAAAGACCCAATGAATCATCTGCATGCCTTACTTAAAGCCTTTCTTTTTGAAAGTGTTCTTGAAGGCACATGAGGATGGGTTTGGATTGTTAAACTCTCACTTCTTTCATGAACGTTTCTTAATTGTTTTTTCTTCATTCTTGCTTCTTCGCGCTTGATGATTTAATATTCGATTCAAAACGATTTTCAAAGAAAAGAGTGAACTCTTCCAACTATCTTATGTGCTTCACTTCCAACTTTCTAAAAATCAACTTTAAGTTTTGCCTATGATCACTTTGAGGCACTTAAGATCTTAATAGAAGAATGAAACAATTGAATAGTGAGATAGTGAGCCTAGATTTTTTTTCATTATTATAATCAACAAAACAATCTTTGAACTTTTTAAATCACCTTCTCCAAAGCCTTTTTCTAAAAGTTGCAATTTCTCATTTAATCATCTCTTTCTTTCCGTTCTCTTTTCCATAAAAAAAACGAACACAATTCTTTGTTTTTAAACGATTCACCGAAAAGCTTCCATCGCATTCCTCCTCGTGGACACGACCCGTTAGCCACAAGCTACATGGTAAATTCTTAAACTTTTTGATTGTTCTTTCATTTATAAAATCAACAGATGGAAGAAGCTGGGAAAACCATCTATCGAACTGATACAGGACGCGAGGCTCAGGCCCGCATCTCTTTTGAGCTGCATCAGACGCGCGAGGTCTGCGTCTGGATACCAAAACACAGAGCTCAAGAGGCTCACATTTTTGAGGCCCTACCTCACAGACGCGATGGTCCGCAAACGAGGTCCGCGTCTCTTCTCAGAGACACGAGACTCGCGTCCCTACGTCAGAACGTGGGATTAATGAAGTCCGTGCTTCTCAAGTGTCGCTAGGCAAACATGACAATCAACAACGCGAAGTCCGCGTCTCTTCTCTGCAGAGGCACGAAATCCTCGTCTTAAAGCCAAAACGTGAGAGCCACGTCTGTTTTATAGAATGAACTCCGCGCCTCTAAACCCTGTGACCAGAGACTTGCGTCTTTGAGTTGCGACACAAGGTTAACATTCACTCACCAATGACTAAGGTCAGAAGGTAGCTGAAAAGTCCTCATCCTCAGAGGCTCGAGGCTGGTCACTTTGGTTTCCCTCTGACGGATCTAAGCGCCTACTTGATGAAGAAAAGAAGTGTTCATCAAATCACTCCACAACGCTGCTGTGAACGGCTCATCATAGCAGTACTCTCTGAATGCCACTGTAGCTCGCATGTAAGCAAACAATTAGTATTCAATCGACTATCGTCTACATCAATCTCCCGCTCGGCCAAAAGGCGCCGCTCCTGAATGAGGAGAACCTTCTCTGATGCAGAGTACATTGAAGTCACTGCAAACATGGTGGGTCCAAGTATTATGCCAAACAGGACTAAAGGGAAGCAGACAATAATCAGCTCTGACGAGTTTGACAACGAGACGGAAGGAGTATAATGGCATACCCATACTCAGACTTATGCAATAGCCCAGTGGACTATAGCACCCTAGCTCAGGGCATCGAAGTAAGCGAGGTGCACTCTGCCATCGTGGAATCACATGCCTCAAACTCTTCCGTGAAGAAAAAAGCCTTTGCATATATGGTAGGAACTCCTAAAGAAATGGCCAAGTGCTTTGAACAGCAAGACCAGGTCCAGAGGGAGCAACTCGATATGATTCATGCTCAACAAGAATCGATCGACAGTCTCAAGTAGATGCTTTCGTAATTGCTTGAGGACAAAAAGAAGAAGACCAAGACCAAGACTCCTTCCAAGAAGTCTAAAGGCAAATGGAAGGAAAGGGAAAGCTCATCTTCTGCATACACTGAAGAGGAGGAGCATTCCAACTCTGAGTCATCCAAGTCTCCATCTGAAGAAGAAGGCAATTCAGAAAATGGGATCACTCATTCTAAAAGGATGAGCAAATTCGCGTCAGGGTTAAGGCAAAAGAAAATAAGCCCAGACCTGAGAAGTCGACAACGTGCGTGCCAAAGGACACACTGGTGACAGAGGTGAAGTCTCCCTCTAAGCCCCAACCAGCTAGAGGGGGTAGGTCTTCAAGTCAGCCGCGCGCCAACAAGCTGTACTCCTTTAAGGATGAGCATGTCAATTTGTTATTCAAATTACTCAACAGGAGCAACAGACTGAACTTCTTGAAGCTAGACATCCTGATGAGGTAGGCAAGACCGACAATCCCAATTACTGCATGTACCATAGGATGCTGGGGCACCCTACCAAAAGCCGTTATATCTTCAAAGTCATTCTCCAAGCTTTGATTGATGCAGAGGTTCTCAAGATCTGCCCAGAGCCAAAGAAAGTGACAGCTAGTAAGATATTATTCCTTTAATTCGGGGTACAACGTCCAATGCTGGCCGGAGTATTTCCTATCTCGAAAGGGGAACTAAGGGTAGTCAATACAGATCCACACCACAAACGAGAGAAAGGTATCATAACTGTTTCTACTCAGGGAGAGGTCGTGTGGGATCATCCCAACCTCGTAGAAGGCCAGCAGTAGACTACTATTACCAACAAGAAGTCCAGAGGCAAAGTAAAAGCTTCACCTTGCAATATGGTGTGTGCTTCGTCCCAGGAAGCGAAAACCGTTGTCCCGTCGCCAACTGATTCACAGGAGGAGACAATCATCTTTGTTGCAGAACCAAATCCACCGCTCATGGCAGGGACTCGCTTGAGTCAATCATACTTAAAGAAGTACGATGAAATGGTGACAATTCCGTCTAAACCCACCCAGAGCCAACCAAGCAATCCACGAAGCAACCCGTGGAGAAGCAAAAGGAGCTTCAGCACGCCAAGGCTCTCCCGAAAGACAAAGAGAAGGGATCTTCAGCACCTTACCGCTTTGATATTTTCATTCAACTGGCTAATATCCTGGCCAGAATTACCCTCTATGAGCTTTTGAGACTATCCAAGTCAACAAGGGAAGCTCTGAGAGAAGCTTTAGCTAATGTTGAGGCCTTTATGGCCCGGATTCTGGCGAAACCAGAGGAGGAAGATAAATAAAGTTGCTTCCACGCCTCTCATCATGTCCCCTGCATAACCTTCACTCTAAATGACATGCAGGTTAAGGTAAAACATGATAGGCTCTTGTACTTTACAGGGCATAAACGATCATCTGAAGTGAGCAACATTCAAGTGGATCTAGGATCCGCGTTGAGCATCATGCCCCACCGGGTCATGCATCACTTTGTAATCCCCACTCACCTATTGAGCGCCACTTAAACTACCATTTACAGCTTCAACGCCAATGGTATATGCCCAATGGTAAATATTTAACTCAAATGCCAGATCGGAGACCTAAGATCCGAGGTGACGTGCTATGTTATTGGTGCCGACACTTTGTATAATTTGCTACTGGGACGACCGTGAATTTATCGCAACTCCATCATCCCTTCTACTGTCCATTAAGTTATGAAGTATGTTGAACAAGATGAAAAGTCTGAATGTTGATCTCCGAAAGGCATCCGTTCAAGGGCGTAGAGAACTACTTCACAAACTCTCTCCTATACGAGGATTCTCTGAAAACAGACAAGAATCCCCAGCCAGAGGAACTAGACTCTGGCAATGAAGCTGATGTCGAGCCAGAGGCAGAAGAAGAATGTCTTTGGGAGTTGAATTCACTTGTAACGAGTATCAATAAGCTCGATGTCAATAATACAGCCAATGATGTAGGCGAGTGTTATATTAATAAGAGTTAGATTTGGCTTTTTTTTGTGTTTGCTTCTAATTCTGTGCCATCAGATACTAGTACTGATGTAGATGATGACCCCTGGTCGGCAATAGATGCCCTGACATTATTGCATGTACTGGTGAGAATGTCTCTCACGGCATATCAATGCGTCAGTGATGTGCAAGGCTCCTTCTTCGAGGTCTCATCAAGATGCAAAGGTTAAAAACTGATCCTTTTTGAAAGAGTTAAGTCCAAACCAACGATTTGTGAAGACTCAAAAAGCTAGACGGAACTCCCTCAGTTCTCTCGTTACGAGCCAAATGTACTCAGAATAATGGAGGGGTATGACCTAACAAGTGGTCTTGGCTTGAACTGTGGCAAAGGAAGGTGAACAGTGCTTCGATCCTTTGTTCCAAGAGGGAAAGCCCCTGATTATTATCATCAAACTCGGAGGGGGTTGGGCTATGTGTCAACTCCAATCCCATCAGCCCTGAGTTTGAAGAGTCATTATGTCATAATCACTCGTCAGGCACATCATCGTGGGAGTCAGATGTCAGTGTTGGTAACATCTTCAAAGACCTTTCGGTAAACATGGTTTCAACAAGCCGCCTAGAAGATAGAGATGAAGAAATCATCTAGTTAGATACAGATCCTTGGATCAAACACCTAAATACTCTCTGGAATATTCACTTTGAACAATGCGAACCACCTTTAGATGATAAGATAACCCAGATTAATCTGGGAGATGAGGCCAATCCTATGCCCATCTTTATAAAGCTTATCACCTCCTGAGAAGGAAGATCTAATAACTTTCGTACGAGAGTATATAAATGTTTTCACTTGGAACTACAAGGATATGCCTGGGCTTGACCCTTACGTGGCTATGCATAGCCTCAACATCAATCCGGACGTAAAGCCCGTCAAGCAACAGCAACGATGGTTCGACCTAGAGATAATGAAAGCTATTTAGTCGAAAGTTAAGAAGCTTATAGACTCTAATTTCATCAGAGAAGAATAACACCTTGATTGGGTGGCTAATATCGTCCCGTCACCAAGAAGAATGGGAAGATCTGAGCTTGCATTGATTTTCGTGATCTAAATGAGGCATGTTCTAAAGATGAGTTTCCCTTTCCAATCACGAATGTCATGATTGATAACATGTGTGGGTTTGAACGGATGTCTTTCATGGATGGATTCTTTGGATACAATCAAATTAAGATGTACCTTATGAAGAGAAGCATACATCCTTTAGGAAATCACTAGGGGTGTTTTGCTATACTGTGATGCCCTTTGGATTGAAGAATGCGGGGGTGACATACAAGAGAGCTATGAATGCAATTTTCATAAGCATATACATAAAACAGTAGAATGCTACGTAGACGATATTGTAGTAAAAAGTCATGCTGAAGGCAGTCATATAGCAAATCTGAGGGCAGTATTCGATATTATGCGGGCACATCAATTGAAGATGAATCCGCCAAATTCTTCTTGGTGGTAGCCAGTGGTAAATTCCTTGGGTTTGTTGTGACATCCAAAGGAATCCACCTCGACCCAGAGAAAATCCATGCCATCCAAGAAATGCAACCTCCAAGGAACCGTGGAGAGCTTAGAAAATTGCAAGGGCGGCTAGCCTACATCCAGAAGTTTATCTCAAATCTGTCAGGATGATGCCAACCCTTCACCAAATTGATGAAGAAAGGTGTTTCATTCATCTGGGACGATGCTTGCTAACAAGCGTTCGAGGAAATCAAGAGGTATTTCACACAGTCACCAGTACTTACAGCTTCAATATCAAAAAAATCTTTCCTGATATACATTCGAGCTATGGATCATTTTCTAGGAGCTTTACTAGGCTATAATAATGATGAGAGATATGAGCAGGCAATCTACTATCTGAGTAACTATGATCAGAGCTGAACATCGATACAACCCGATCAAAAAAGAGTGCTTGGCATTAGTGTTCACCATCCAAGAGATGCGATACTACCTGGTGGGCCAAATAATACACGTCATATCAAAAGTCAATCCTTTGAGATTACTTATTACGAAGCCATCATCGCTGATATGAGATGCATTTCCTCCCACAAAAAGCTGTGAAGTGGTAGGCAGTAGCAGACTTTTTGGCTGAACATGCTGATCTAACAACGACCAAACTTTATGAAGATCTCCTTGATGAGATCACTAAAGTTTGCATGACCTAGATGACTTTTGAAGAACAGGTATGGCAACTCTTCTTTGACGGCGCATCGAGAACGGCTCCTCGAGGAAATATCGTAGCGGGAGTGGGGGTAGTGCTTTTCTCCCCACAGAACAATGTATTCCCTCGTGCATTCTCATTAACTGAGCTGTATTCCAACAATGTTGCAGAATACAATGCTCTCTTGATGCAAATCGTCAATGAGATTGGCATTAAAAATCTCAAAGCATACGGTGATTCAAAGCTCATTGTTAATCAGGTTTGTAGGGAGTGTGAAGTTCGACACAAAGACTTAGTGCCCTATCACAACGCAACCATCCACTTGGCAGAGAAGTTCAGAAGCTTCTACATTAACCATGTACCTTGCCAATAAAATGTGCATGCAGATGCACTTGCGTCTCTCTTGCTTCTTTGGCTCTTCCAGCCAGAGCGGCAGAGAAAGTGCTTCTCTATAGTCATGACTTGTAATGTCCGAAGCTCGTCCTTGAAGATGATCAAATTCCAGTAGGAACCTTTAGGTCAAAGAAGCTATAGAGAATTCAACAGGTCGGGAGCTCATGGATTGGTGATTCTCATATATCGACTATGCATTGTACGACATTCTGCCCAATGAATCTAAATAGGCAGTTGTATTAGAAGGAAAACCCTTATATTCTACTACAATGCGATCACAAGAACACTGTATCGCCGATCGTATGATGGAATCCTTTTCCGCTACCTATCACATAAAGAGGCACATGTAGTGCTCAAAAAGGCTCATGACAGTATGTGCGGAGCTCACCAAGCTGGTCCAAAACTTAGAGATTGACTCCGAAGACTGGGATATTAGTAGCCAAAGATGATCCCTGTTGCCATCGCTTCGCTAAGCGATGCCACGCCTGTTAGATCCATGGTGACTTCATTCATCACGCGCTAGGACATCTTCATCCTATGATTTCTTCCTGGCCATTTATGATGTGGGGAATGGATGTCGCTGGTCTTATCAGCCCACCTTCATCCAAATGACATCGATTTATCTTAACTATAACTGATTACTTTTCCAAATAGGCAGAGGCTATCCCTCTAAAGGAGGTGAAGATATCTGACATGATTAAGTTTATTAAACATCACGTGGTCTACCGCTTTGGCATGCCACAACGGATTTTCTATGATAATGGGCCTCCGTTCGTCAGCCAAGCATTTCAGAGATTCTACAATAAGTTCAGAATCCAAGTGTGTCTTCAACAGTATACTACACAATCGCTAACGGTCTTGTAGAAGCTTTTGACAAAACTATTGAAAATCTTCTCAAGAAGTTCATCTTAAAAAGTCAACACAACTGGGATGACAAATTAGGTGAATGCTTGTGGGCTTATCGTACAACAGTGAGGACCCTGACAAAAGCTACGTCGTTCTCGTTGGTATGCGGGTGTGAAGCCGTACGTCCACTAAAAATCCAAGTCCTATCTCTGCGCGTTGCCTTGACAACGGAGATGACAAATGAGGAGAAGAATCAATTGCAGCTCCATGAGCTGGAAGCTTTAGACGATAATCGCCTGCATGCTCAATAGCAAATTGAGCTTTACCAAACTCGAATTTCCAGAGCCTTCAACAAGAAAGTCAAGGAGCAGACTTTCAAGAAAGGTGACCTTGTCTTGGCTGTCTGAAGACCCATGGTGATGACACATAAGACGAAAGGGAAATTCCAGCCCAAGTCGGAAGGACCATTTGTAGTACAGTCAGTCTACTTAAATGGAGCATATCACCTGATAAATCCAGAAGGCGATATACTTATGATGTCAATTAATGGCAAATTCTTGAAGAAATATCACCCTTGATCATGATAACATTAAACACCAAATCATTGGGTTAAGTATGTATGACGCTTGCATCGAATGCGTTCCCTACGATGGAATTTTTGATCAATAACTATGTTCTGCTCAACACGAACATGACAGAACCAACATCGACGATCAAACATTGCTGGATTTCTAATCAACATAAAAGAAATTGGTTAAGAGGAATGATCAGGTGAGCAGCACAGGGGACCACGATCCAATCCTCGACAGAATTGAGTTGATGAAGGCAAACTAACTGAGTATTAATTTTGTCACTCTTCTTAGAGGCTATCAAAATTTGACGCCTCTGATGGCTAAGGATAGAGGAAAATATTTGCTTTTAAGTCCAACATAATTCCTCGACAACTCATCATGCTAAGAGGAATAGCATGGCTAGCCCAACTCAAATGGTAGTTGGTAAAGACATACCAAAATTGTTGATAGCTGAGGGTTTGTTAAAAATTCAGGACTTGGTCCTGCCTTCCCCTCCAAAATCCCTTACCAATTCCCTTCTAATGAATAGTAGGACCACAAAAATCCCTGTGTTCATTTTCCCAGCGAAATGAGCACAGACTTGTCAAGTTAACAGTAAACCTCTGACAAGCCATTTTTCTTAATCCCCAACATTGTTCGTCAAGTTAATATTACACCTCTGACAATTTATTTTATTTCCCCACCAAAGTCCTCTACCAATTCCCTCCCATGGAGTGGTAGGTCAACAAGCTAAATCACTGTTATGGCAACACCACATCTCTAACAGTGAAAAGTTTCAATACTCTCTAGCGAGTACGAACTTTCACTTGTCACTCCCTTACATGGAGTCATAAGGCTTCAAAATTGTAAAGTTAACACTACACCTCTGACAACCCAAACTTCACTTGCCAATTCTCCTCAATAGAATGGCCAGTCCTTAAAACTGCTCAAATTGCAAATCAACTCTTGTCAAGTTAATATTACACCTCTGACAAATTACTGTTAAGTTTAAAATCACATCTCTAACAGTGGTCAAGTTGATGCGAAGTTTAACACTACACCTTTGATAGTCACTTTCCTTAGGCTTCCGTATCGAAGCTGAGACGAGCGATGCTAAGTTTAACATCAGGCCCCTAGCATCAAGTTCATTGTTAAGTTTAACAATACACCTATGATAATGACCTTCTCTTAAACTTCCGTATCGAAGTCGAGAAATGCTGTTCAAGATTACACCTTTAGCATCACCCTCACTGTTAAGTTCAACACTACACCGATGACAGTGGTATCTTCAGTTTTCCCAACGAAACTGAAATTCATGTGGGGCTAAGTTAACAATATACCTCTAGCTCACATTCTTATCAAGTTAATATTTATCACGCCCCGCTAACCATAATACATGATTTTGGGTACGTGACAACAGTCGGTGACGTATTATTAATACGCTAAGCCTCAATACAAGAAAGTTCAATACACTAAAGTTATTACATATTTCAGCTTTACTACACAAGTACAAAATGCCACAAAAGTCTACATTATTACATTAAGTAAAACAAAATATATAAAACATAAGATCCTCACAACTAAAACTGGATGAAACACTAGCCCTGAAGTTCTGCCACGTGCTCAAAGTATTCCTGGTCCTGAGGTGCTTCTGAACCTGAATCTGAGCAAGCATGCTCAGGGTCGTCAATAAGCGACCTAGTGAGTGGTAAAAAAAGGGGAAGGATGCAATAACATGTACATATATAGAACTCAGGACATCGCTAATATCATAACATACATTACATTGGAAGATATGAAATAAATATGCATGAGTGTGATATATGGTAACAATTAAACATTTACATGCATGCTATATTTTATATACTGTAATGTTTCATCAGATGTATATTATTGAATATCGTTATTTAAAATTGATAGATGGAGATGGATTCTATGTTTTAGGTAAGTCCCGTACATACCCGGGACCACGGACCTAGATGCCTGGCGCTGAACCAGGCCCGTACCACTAGTTACTCAGTAATAGTAACAGTAGTGATATCATGATGGATGCCAGTCATCCATGGGAACCCTACAGTGGAACCCTCATTTTGATTGCGCAACCTATATCGTAGGTCCACCCAAAATACCGATACCGTCTCCTTTATAAATTTCCCCACCCAGTGAAAGTATATATATGTTAGTGTTACCTAAATAACTGGATTCAATCAATATCAGTGTGTATATCCAAGTATACATCACAGCAGTATTTTTTTCCAGTAATTTCGGTAATACAAATTCTTTAATTTCATGTGATATACATGCATAACCATTTAAATATCATAAGTTAATCCAATTTAATATTAAAGATGATTTATCTAATTTTCTGAAATTTTTTGTATTAATAATTATTTTTAATCCATTTTCTCAAAAAAACATTAATAGTTCCACAATATTTTTTCAAAATTTATAATTATTTATCTACAACATATAAAATGTTACATGCAGGAAATAAATAAATAATGCAGGGCATAAACATCTTACTAAAATTATTTCATGAAGATTACGATTTTCTAACTATTTTACATGCTTGAAATTTCTAAATTAACAATTAACAATTTCCTTTAAATAAATAAATGCATAAATTATAAAATTTTGCAGTGGCAAAATATATTCATGTAGAAATAGTTAAAAGACTCACCTGAGATCTTCATAGATCCGAACATAGAATTTGCAAATAAACTTGGTAATCGACATTCAATTTAAATAATAATTATAAGAAATATTTAATTTTATGCTATTTTAAGTGATATGGCTGCAAAAATAATTTTATAGAGTCACATTTTAGTTTTTAATTTTACAATAATTTTTCTAGAATTTTTCTGATTTTTCTACATTTTTCCGAATTAGTTTAAGCTCAAAAATAATTAATAATTCTTAATGGGTCTGTTGCTACAGTAACGGGTCTGCTACAGTACCAGGTCTGGGTCTGAGTCTGGGTTTGGATCTGCTACCATATTATTGCTACAGTTAATATTTCTAATTTTATTTTCTTTTATTTTTTTCTTTCTATTTCTTTCTTTCTTGTTTCTTTTTCTGAAAATTTTTTTCTTTTAAGTGCGGGCGGGTTCGGGTCTGTAACAGACCTGAACCCGGGTCTATAAAATAGACCCTGGCCTGGCCTGGGTTTGACCAGATGCGGGTCTGGCCAGGCGGGTCTGGCCAGGCCCTCGCTACTCTCGGCCAGAGGCCGAGAGCAGTTCTTGTTCCCCCTTTTTTGCTTAAATAAAATTTATAAAAATAAATAAAAATTATGATAATTAAGAGGCATGTTTAAGGAGTTCTACAAATTTTATTGGGATTTTTTCCTACATTTTACATGGCAAAATTAAAGCTACTAATCAACATACACAATCTGTTCGACGAAATGCCTAAATGAAAATAAAATCTCTTAGTTTCATATTTACTTACGGGAAATGCTTCCCCTCAGTCTGAAAGTTCCCTCCACATCTAGCAAGGCTCTAATGTACTGCTAGCTAGATTGGAACAGGTGATATGAGTGGAGAATGAGTAGAGAGTAGATATTCTCTTCTTTGTTTTTTTCTAGGATTTTGGTAAAGAGAAGATGAATATATAATTCCCCTCACCTTTTAACTCACCCTGAAATTCGTGCCTTAAGATCAGGAGAAGTCGTAGAGAGTAGAAACAAGTGGGAGAAAAGATGGAGGAGAAGTTAGAGAGAGTGTGAGAAAGTGGGGGAGTTGAAATAGTTGTAGTGGGGGTTAAAATAAATAAAATGTAATAGTAGACACCACAACAAGTGTGGTCCCTTGGTTAAGTCATAGGCCTGTTGGGCATGGGTGCTTGGGTTCAAAGCTTGGCATTGGCAAAAATATTGCACATTTTATTTTCATTTTAATTTTAAGTGATAAGCTATCTTACATGGGTTTGGGCCTAAACCCAATTCGCTTCAATTCATTTTTTTTCTTTCATTAAACAATTGTTAACCACTTTAATACTATAATAAAAAAATTTATATATAGTATTTACTTATGCTATTAGTGAACATGGGTATTACTTCATACCTACCTAACAAAAAAATTTTGTCTTCGAAACTAAATTCAGGAAGTAGAAAAAATACCTATCAGGAAAAAAGATGAGGATAATGGCCGCGGATAGCGTCTTCTCGTTCCCATGTCGCTTCTCCTGGAGAACGCCTGCCCCAAGACACTAAAGCTAATGGAATGGTCTAATTCTTTAAGACTTTGGTAGTCCTATCCAGAATAGCCATATGTCTCTCATTGTAGGTCATGTCCGGCCTGAGCTCTAACTCGGAATAGTCCAAAACATGACTATCATCTTGGACATACTTCCCCAACTGAGATACATGAAAGACCTCATGCACACCATCCAAAGATGGGATAATTCTATACAGTATGCCACTTCTCCTACTCACTCCAGAATCTCAAAAGGACAGATAAACCTTGGACTCAGCTTCCCTCGGCTACCAAATCTGATTACTCCCTTCGTTGGAGATATCTTCAAGAATACAAAATCTCCATCTTGAAACTCTAGTAGTCTTCTATTTAAGTTTGCCCATCGCTTCTGTTTGTCTTGAGCTACTTTGAGATGCTCTCAGATGATTTTAACCTTCTCCACTGTCTGCTGGATCACCTCCGGTCCCAACAACCTCCTTTCATTAATGTCATCACAGCACAAAGGAGACCTGCAATTTTTACCATACAACACTTCAAATGGTGCCATCTTATTACAGCACTGGTAGCTGTTGTTGTAAGCAAACTCTGCTAAATGCGGATGGTCTTTCCATGACCCCTGAAGTCTAACATGCAAGCTCTCAACATGTCCTGAAGAATATGGATCATCCGCTATCAGTCTGCGGATGATATGCAGTGCTAAACTTCAGTCGTATCCCCAGGCTCTTTTGAAGACTTCAACAAAAGTGAGTTAGAAATCTGGTATATCTGTCGGACATGATGCTGACTGGCACACCTTGCAGTCGAACCACCTCATGCAGATACTTCTCTGCTAATAGCTCCGTTGACTGCCCCAGTTTGAATGGGATGAAGTGAGCTGACTTCGTGAGGTGATCGACAATAACCTATACTGCTTTGTTCCCTCTTGGACTGCGGGGGAGTGCAGTGACGAAATCTATAGTGATGTGCTCCCACTTCCACTCTGAAATTGGTAAAGGTTGAAGGAGTCCAGCCATCCTCTGATGTTCTGCCTTCACTTGCTGACACACCAGACACTTTGCTACATAATGAGAAATCTCTCTTCATTCCATGCCACCAGAATTGCTGCTTCAAGTCTTGGTACATCTTCGTTCCTCCTGGATGTACGGAATATGCAGAGTTATGAGCTTTAGATAAAACTTCTTGTCAAACCTCTCCTTTCGGTATAGAAATTCTGTCACCAAAACGGAAGGTCCCATCTCCATGGATCTGCATATCCGTCCTCAGTCCAGCGTCCACTTGATTTCTAAATTCTTGTACCTTAGGATCCCCTCTTTGAGCCTCCTTGATCTTCTCTAACAAGGTTGACTGAAATTGCAAAGTCATCAACTGTCTGGAAGCATTAGTCCTCTGTGTCACCATCAGTTCCATCCGTCTTATCTCTTCAAGCAATTCATTTTGTTGAGTAATCTGCATCACCATACAAGCTCCAAGCTTCCTACTCAAAGCATCTGGTATTACATTGACCTTCCTAGGGTGATATTATAGACTAATGTCATAACCGGCCATCAACATTAGTCACCGCCTTTGCCACATGTTCAGATCCTTTTGAGTGAAGATATATTTCTAAATCTTATGCTCAGTGTAAATGAGCACTTGACCGTCCAACAAATAGTGTCCTCAAATCTTCAAGGCGAAAATTATGGCTGCCAACTCCAGGTCATGCATAGGATAATTCTTCTCATGTGGCTTTAATTGTTTGGACGCATAGGCTATCACATGCCCATGCCACATTAGTACATAACCCAGTCCTCGTCCCGATGCGTCGCTATAGATGACCATACCTCCAGTCCTGTCAGGCATCTTCAAGATTGGAGCCGAAATTAATTTATTCTTTAACTCTTAAAAAGCATCGGCACACTCTGTTATCCATAAATACTTTTTCCCTATTCAGGCATGCTTAATCAGAGGTGCATGAACCTCCAGTAATACCCAGCTAACCCAGAAAACTCCTGATTTCGGTTGCCGACTTTGGAACAGGCCAATCTTTCACTACCTGAACCTTACTGGGATCTACTGATATGCCTTCTCCTGAAACAATATGTCCCAGAAATGCCATGCTCTTCAACTAGAACTCACACTTACTCAGTTTGGCAAGAGCTTCTCCTGCCAAAGGGTCTGCAACACAATCTTCAAGTGTTCTGAATGCTCCTCTTCATCCTTATAATAAATCAGAATATCATCAATGAATATAACTACAAATTTATCTAAGAACGGAGAGAAGACCCTATTCATCAAGTCCATGAAAATTGTTGGACCATTGGTGACTCCAAATGGCATCACTAGAAACTTGTAATGACCGTAACGAGTCCTAAAGGCCATCTTCAGAATGTCCTCCTTCTTCACCTTCAACTAATGATATCTAGACCGGAGATCTAACTTCGAGAATAGCTTAGCTCAACTAAGTTGATCGAACAGGTTATCTATCCTGGGCAAAGGATATTTGTTCTTGATGGTGACCTTGTTAAATTCTCGATAGTCGATGCACATCCTCCTGCTCCCATCCTTATTCTTTACCAACAACACCGGAGCTTCCCATGGTGAAACACTAGATCTGATAAATCCCTTATCCAAGTACTCCTGTAGCTGCTTCTTCAATTCTGCTAGCTCCACAGGTGCCATCTGATATGGTGCCTTTGGGGCCGTATTCAAAATAACTTCAGTGGCAAACTCCACGTCTCGATCTGGCAGAAGTCCTGGTAAATCTTCTGGGAACACGTCAAGAAATTCTTCTACTATTGGTATCGTCTTGATTGAGGTTTTTACTAGCACACAAAAATATAGAATTTCAGAACTTAAAATAAAGAGTGCAAGTGCTCAACACTACCGCAATAGCAAGTGGCTATGCGGGTCGTGATCCACAAGGAGGGACTAGCGATGGAAGCTTTTTTAGTAAGTTCTCTTTTGTGCTACAAAGAATGGTTAAAGATCTTCTATTGTTCCTTAAAAGAAAAGGAAAAATAAGTTAAAGTTAAGTTAAAAGGAAAGTGGTAGATTGAGAAGGTCGAGAAAATAGAAAATGGATATTTATAAAGAAATTGAAAGAGTGATAAAATAGTTAGGAGATTGTGGTGATCTAAACTAAAGTATTAAAAGAAAGAAAACTAAAAGAAATACTTACCTCCTCTGACCAAATACTTACCTTGAATATGTGGCGACGATGTTACCTTGAGGTGGAGGCAATCAGCGCATAGCCCATAAGAGTTAATTCCCGTCTCTTTCACATTACATCATTAAGACGATACAAGTATGAAATAATACAGACTGAGACTAAGATCCATCATCATGAGCTATCGGTGGCACTCGCAAAGGCAAGGCTCTTTCGATGCTATAAGACTTACTTGGATAGCAATTAGTGCAAAAAAAGAGAAGTAGAAAAGAAGAAGAAGAGTACAAAAAACAAAGAAAAACATAAAAATGTAACTGTAGATTTAATGTTATAACAATAAGAGAAAAGAAGAACAACTTACACCGATGTCACTCTCAGCACAAGCTTCACTATCATTCTCCTATGAAACGCTGATCTCCTTTGAGTTACATAAATGAAAACTGCAAATTATATAAAAAGAAAAATAAAAACCTACACTAAAAAGAATGAAAAACTGGCCTAGAATCTATCTCTGCATGGTCATCCGTGTAGCCTTTGAAAAACCTAGTATTTAAAGGCAAAACCAAATAGGGGAGAGCATACGAAGATAGGGGGAGCAAACGCTCCCCCAACTTTCTTAACAAAGCCGCGAAAACGCAGCTGTGGCCGCGTTTTCGAGGCCTAGGCGTGACCAGGTGGCCACCCCCGGAGGGACACACGTCTCTAATTCCTCGATTTTGTTTATCTTCAGTTGAATTTTCAGTTTAGGTCCGAAATTTTGACGAAACTGCTTCTGATCTTTGGCTTTAACAAATTGATTTGTAACGATTTGTCTTAAAAGTTTTCAACTAATTTTATCTTCTCTCATTTACTTTGATCTGCCCTGATTTTCTAATTTTGAATTAATTCCGAATAAAATCAGAATTTTGATGGGCTTTTGGGCTCATTTCTCTTCCCTCTCCTTTAGCAATAGGCCTGCATATTACTAAATAAAAATAAAAATTATTAATAGGATTTATTAGATAATAAACATGGTAATGTGACAATATATATGCAATATATATGACCTATCACACTCCTACACTTATCTTTTGCTCATCCTCAAGCAAAACAATAAAACTAAATAAAAGATTATTAGACCACTTTCTCAGGTCACGCGATTGCACTGAGCATGTGCAATAAGCCGTTAAACCTCTAGGTTTCCCCTAGAGGACGAGTTTTATCTCGTGAGGGTTTTCAGTAGATTATGCCCATAAAATGATTGAGGCAAAACCTGCACATAAAACTAAAGAATTTCAGATTTAGAATGAAGATGTGTAAGTGCTTAATTCTTACCGCTATAGCAAGTGGCTATGCGGGTCGTGATCCACAAGGAGGGCTTTATGATAGAAGCGTTTACGTTTCTTTATTGAAATCTTAATGAAGATAAAACGAAGGTTCTTCTTTGATTTAAGAAGAAAAAAAAAGAAAAAGAATTATGTTAAAGTTAGATAGAAAATGAGAGATGAAGAAGGTGGAAAGAAAAGACTATTTACAAAGAAAGGGAAAGAAAGAGTTGGAAGATGAGTGTTGGTGGTTTAATTTACAGAAATAAATGAAAAGAAAGAAGATGAAGAAATACTTACCTAATTTGATTGATGACTTACTTGGAAACCTTTGCATGTTCTACCTTTGCTTCGGAGGCGTTCAACGCATAGATCATAGGCTCGAGCTCAGTCCCCATTCGCATTATATCACCAAGCGGGGCAAGCATGAAGTGATGCAGATCTTGAGGAGGAGAACGTCTTCATGAACTATCGTTGGCACTCACACAACATCGTTATACTTGTGCTTTGGAATTCACTTGCATTCTCATCAAAAACAAACGAGGTAAAGTAGAAAGAGGAAGAAGAAAGCAAAAGAAAAGGAAAGTAAAGATAAGAACATAAACAAATGTTTACCTTTATTGCTTGAAACAATGGAAGAAAGGAGGAGGGTACATCGGTGTCACTCTCAACATATGCCTCTCTCTCTTACTTACATGAATCATCATCTAACCTAAGCTTACATACAAGTAACATAAAAAGAAAAGAAAAACCTACACTATGAAATGAAAAACTTGGCTAAATTCTATCTCTGCATGGTCGTTCCATTTTCAGCGAACATACTGGCTTTTTATAGGCAAAACCCTAACCATCAGGATCCCGGGGAGATCTTGGGAGCAAACGCTCCCCCTAACTCCCCAACCAAGCAGCGGAAACGCGGTTTAGGCCGCGTTTTTGCGGCCAGGGTGTGGCCAGGTGGCCACACCCTGTTAGTGGGTCGCGCTGGTTTGGCCTTCTGACTTTATCTGTAGTTAGATTTTCAGTTTGGATCTAGTATTGTGACGAAATGGCCTTGGATTCTTGGCTTTAACTAATCGATTCTGAGAGGATTCTTCTCAACCGGTTCTCAACCTCTAGATTTTGCCCTGATTCAGTGAGCTCGAATTAATTCTGATTTAATCCAGAATTTTGGTAGGCTTTGGGCTCATTTCTCTTCATCTCCTTAAAGAATCGGCCTGCAAATAAATTAAGCAATTAATTAAGACAATGTAAAGTTTTATTCTAGAATAAGTATGAAAATATGATACTAAATATGCAACATTAGCGACCAATCACACCCCCATACCTATCTTTTGCTTGTCCTCGAGCAAAACAACAAAACTATATTAAGGATTATTAGACCACTTTCGCAGGTCACACGATTGCACTGAGCATGTGCAACAAGCCGTTAAACCTCTAAGTTTCCCCTAGAGGACGAGTTTTGTCTCGTGAGGGTTAGGTTTCCCCTAGAGGACGAGTTTTGTCTCGTGAGGGTTTTCAGCGGATTGCACCCACAAAATCCATAAAGAAAGGAAACAAAGAGTTAATATTTTCGAAAAGCATTTTGAAAGAAAAAAATATTTGAAATATAATTGTAGGATCTAAGCAATCTATAAGTTATAGGAAAACTGAATTTTTTATTCCCAAACTTAATCTCTATTCAGAAATTTGTTATCAATTAAAGTGAGGAGTCAAATTGTACTTCTCATCTAGCCTATTACTTTACCCTAAGTCATATGCACCTTGTGATTGTGAAAATTGTGACTAAGGGTTCATTAACTCTAACTCTTATGCCTTACTTATTTATATATATATATATGTTTTTTTCTTTTTGGTGGTATTATTCCTTAGTTCTATTAGGCTTTCTAATCTGCCCATGTAACGAGCCTTTAATCGATGACTCCCAAACCAAATGGTCTTAGGGCACCGGGGAGAAAACACCCAAGGACTTAAGGACTCGAGCAAATAAGGCCACAAAACTAAGGATTTTATTATATGAACCCATTTTAGGCGTGAATACTTATGCTTTATTAGGCATAAATACCCAGCTTAATCAGTGAATTTTTTTTCTTAAACTTATTTAATCATCTTTCGCATAAATACTAAGGCTTGCTTAGGCCAAAGTACTTAGCTAGTCAATAATTAGATTTGTTTATCTTTTTTTTTTATATAAGGCATAAGAATCTTTATTTTTGAACCCTAAGTGTGTAAGTGTATGAAGTGTGCATATTTCATTAAGGTAAAGATCAAGGCTAAATTACTTTGACAAATTATCTTCCTAACCCTAAAAATCAAACAAATAATCTTATTTTGACCAAGTATAAGAAATCCTAATTTGGATTTCCTATTCCTTAAAATTGACTTAATTTCTTACAAAAAATATATCAAAATATTGTTTCTATTTTCAAAAAGCTTTTAAAAGTAAAAAAAATGTTAATAAATTTTTTTTTAATAAAAAGAAGAACAAAAGTTATGTTAGAACCCTCCCCCACACCTGTCTCATACATTGTCCTCAATGTATGAATTAATGCATAGATGCATAAAAAAGACGAAAGGGAAGGAAAATGTTACCTTAAAGTGGTGGTTCCGGTAGTGGTCTGATTGGTCCACGAAATGCAGCCCAATCGACTTTTTGTTGGGTTCGGAGTAACCCACCAGAAATTTCACTAATATAACCCATTAACTGTATCCATGAAGGATTTTTATTAAGTATTTGACCCCATCTAATTTCCAAATTCCATAACTGATTTCGGAGTCAAATTTGTCAACCACTTCGTCCCAGAATGGAGTATGAAATGATAGAATGATTGACTTCGACTCAGGAAATATAGGAACTAATACCGACTCAGGAAGATGACTTAAGTCAAGTAAAGGTTCAGGTTCAGGAGTCGAGATTGGTTCAAGAAATGTGTTCAAGTCAAGAAGTTGAAACTCAAGTCCACATTGATTTTCCAACAATGGAATGTGAAATATTTGTGATTCAAGTTCAGGAATGATAGGTGAGGGAATCAAAATTGACTCTAAAATATTACTCCAGTTTGGTAACAAAACATGAGTCAATATTAATTCAAAAAGTTTAACTGGATCACAGATTTGAGAATCTAGGTCACATATCTCATTGAGTTCAATATCAAAAAAAATGAGAACTTACCAATTTGTCAATAGGATTTTCAAAAGTGTAAAATTGGTCAAGTTTAATATGATCATCAAAAATGGGTGATTCAATTTCATTATGAATTGGCACAGGATCCAATGTTGACTCAGGGAAAAGATTGAAGTCAGGTGAAGATACTGGAGTCATTATTGAATCAGGAAGTAAAATTGAATCACTAAATTGAGATTCATGATCATATTCATTTTCAAGTTCGATTTCAGGAAAAGGATAACTTGCCAAACTGTCAATATTCTTTTCAAAATTTGGAGTTTGGGTAAGTTCAAATGATTGTTCTGAAATGGAACCTTGATTTCCAAAATAACCTGACTCATCGGCTCTAACAGGATGGTTAGTGACATCAGAACTGGTCAAACGGTGGGAACGTAGAGATTCGACCATCATATCTATGTCACGATTTCGAGCATTTTGAGCATGAGTCATGGCTTCAAGCATCTTTTCATAGTTGATGGATTCATTATTTTGATGAAAAGATGAAGTGTTGTCTTGGAAGTGGTAGTGATATTGTGAGTCCATCAGATTTGTGATTGTTGATTGGACTCACGCATACTCCTCTCCAAAATTGATGGTTTTCTATTTTGGACTGGTGGAACTGAGTATGACTCTTGGGGATATTGTGGACTAGGTGGATAAGGGGGACAGGTTGGTTGATAATTATGCTCGGGGGAGGTGAATCCCCACTGACTCGGTGAAGAGTTGAAATCATTATAGAAATTATAGTTATTATATTGGGGGCATGGGTTATATTGATTCGGATAAGACCAATCCGGCACACTAGGTTGGTTAAAGTCATGATATGCCGGGTTGGTAATATCTGAAAATGAACTTGGTGTGTAATATGGATTATTATTAAAGTTGAAAAATGTATTATTATAAGCCATATCACACAATAAAATACAAAAAAGAAAGAAAAAACAAACAAATAAGCAAACAAATAAAAAGAGAAAATTCTAACTAAGTTAGGGTAGACCTATGACCTAGACGACTCTTAACTGATTAGACTGTCCACGGGAGGTCTAATGCAGACTTTGACCACAAGCTAATCAGCCAGGTAAGGGCAAGGTTGGTGGGAGGTTTTCTGTCAAAGACGTTCCTTAATTAAATAACCACCAACCTTCGGGCTTTCGGCCCTTAATCCCTTTCCTACACACTGATTTGACAGGAGTCAAATTCCAACACCTTCCCCCTTAGGATAATCTCCTAATTGAGTCCGAGATGTCCCTAGGGCCAATGTCTACTCATTTTTAGTTAGCCTTGGGTTAGTGAGTACTTGGAATCTGATTTTTGGGCTAAGGAAGGGTGATTAAATCCCCACCTTATCTCGTTATGGGTTAGTGCCCTTAAGATAAGTTAGTGCAAGTGTACAAGATATGTAAATAAGATTTACTCAAAGCAATGAAAATCAACCAAGAGATGAGTCCTATTCTACATGCAATGCGAACATACCTTGCTCCAGCACTCTTCAATAAAAATAAATGAATTGAAAAGACACGTGCCTAAAATGCAAACGTCTAATTAATTTTTTATTTTTTTCAACACGTATTTTACTGTTGGTTATTAGCAGGCTTATGGTGATGGCATATAAGAAAAAACAAATTGCAGAAAACTAGAATTTTGCAAGTCAAGCAGCCCTGCAAAAAAAACAACATTAGTAGTCAACTCCTTTTTGCCGCATATCCGCGACTTTGGCCGCAAAAATGCGGCAAAGCAGAGGGTAATTGGTCTCTGCTTTCTAGAGCGGAGGCCCAATACCACTTATATGTTACTGCAATATTAATTTCCTGCTTTGCTTGCCCTATACCTGCAACAGAGAAGAAAATTCATTTTAGTTCTAAAAATTTCAATAAAAATCAGATTTCAATAAAAACGTTACCTTCCCCGGCAACGGAGCCAAAATTTGATTGAGGCAAAACCTGCACATAAAAATAAAAAATTTCAGATTTAGAATGAAGATGTTCAAGTGCTCAATTCTTACCGTTATAGCAAGTGGCTATGCGGGTCGTGATCCACAAGGAGGGTTTTGCGATAGAAGCGTTTACGTTTCTTTATTGAAATCTTAATAAAGATAAAACGAAGGTTCTTCTTTGATTTAAGAAGAAAAAAAGAAAAAGAATTATGTTAAAGTTAGAAAGAAAATGAGAGATGAAGAAGGTGGAAAGAAAAGACTATTTACAAAGAAAGGGGAAAGAAAGAGTTGGAAGATGAGTGTTGGTGGTTTAATTTACAGAAATAAACGAAAAGAAAGAAGATGAAGAAATACTTACCTAGTTTGATTGATGACTTACTTGGAAACCTTTGCATGTTCTACCTTTGCTTCGGAGGCGTTCAACGCATAGATCATAGGCTCGAGCTCAGTCCCCGTTCGCATTATATCATCATGCAGGGCAAGCATGAAGTGATGCGGATCTGAAGAGGAGAACGTCTTCATGAACTATCGTTGGCACTCACACAACATCGTTATACTTGTGCTTTAGAATTCACTTGCATTCTCATCAAAAACAAACGAGGTAAAGTAGAAAGAGGAAGAAGAAAGCAAAAGAAAAGGAAAGTAAGAAAAGAACATAAACAAATGTTTACCTTTATTGCTTGAAACAATGGAAGAAAGGAGGAGGGTACATCGGTGTCACTCTCAACATATGCCTCTCTCTCTTACTTACATGAATAATCATCTAACCTAAGCTTACATACAAGTAACATAAAAAGAAAAGAAAAACCTACACTAAGAAATGGAAAACTTGGCTAAATTCTATCTCTGCATGGTCGTCCCATTTTCAGCGAACATACTGGCTTTTTATAGGCAAAACCCTAACCATCAAGATCCCGGGGAGATCGGGGGAGCAAACGCTCCCCCTAACTCCCCAACCAAGCCGTAGAAACATGGCTTGGGCGCGTTTTCGCGGCCAGGGTGTGGCCAGGTGGCCACACCCTGTTGGTGGGTCACGCTGTTTGGCCTTCTGACTTTATCTGTAGTTAGATTTTCAGTTTGGATCCAGTATTGTGATGAAATGGCCTTGGATTCTTGGCTTTAACCGATCGATTCTGAGAGGATTCTTCTCAACTGGTTCTCAACCTCTAGATTTTTCCCTGATTCAGTGAGCTCGAATTAATTCTGATTTAATTCAGAATTTTGGTGGGCTTTGGGCTCATTTCTCTTCATCTCCTTAAAGAATAGGCCTGCAAATAAATTAAGCAATTAATTAAGACAATGCAAAGTTTTATTCTAGAATAAGTATGAAAATATGATACTAAATATGCAACATTAGCGACCAATCAAAAATCCATAAAGAAAGAGAAATAAAAAGTTAGTATTTTCGAAAAGCATTTTGAATTAGAAAATATTTGAAGTATTATTGTAAGAGTCCAAGTAATCTATAAGTTATAGGAAAATTAAACTTTTCATTCTTAGACTTAATCTAAATTCAAAAACTTGTTTATCAACCAAGGCATGGAGTCAAACTGTATTTCTCATATAATCTATTATTTTATCCTAAGTCATATGTATCTTTGTGACCGTGAAATTTTTACTGAGGGTTCTTTAACTCTAACTCTTATACCTTATTATTTTTTTCTCTTTGTGATATTATTCCTTAATTCTATTAGGCTTTCTAATCGCCCATATAAAGAGCCTTTAATCGGTTGATCCCAAACCAAACGATCTTAGGGCACCGGGTGAGAAAACACCCCAAGGATTTAAGAACTTGAGCAAATAAGGTCACAAAATTAAGAATTTTATTATATGAACCGCTTTTAGACATGAATACTTATACTTTATAAGGCACAAATACTAAGCTTAATCAGAGGATTTTTAGTTATATTTTTATTTTCTTTTTCTTTTTTTCTTTTTTTTTAATTAGGTATAAAAATTTTTGTTTTTGAACCCTAAGTGTGTAAGTGTATAAAGTATGCATAGATCGTCAATGTAAAAATCAAGACTAAATTACTTTTCCAAATTATCTTTCTAACCATGAAAAACAAACAAACAATCTTATTTTGATCAAGTATAAGAAATCCTAATTATGATTCTCCTATTCCTTAAAATTGACTTAATTTCTTACAAAAAAATATGTCAAACTATTGTTTCTTTTTCCAAAAGGTTTTTAAAAGTAAAGAAAATATTAATAATAATTTTTTTAATAATAAAAGAAAAACCTAAGACATGTTAGAATCCTCCCCCACACCTATCTCATACATTATCCTCAATGTATGAATTAATGCATAGATGCATGAAAAAGAAGAAAGAAAAGGAAAATATTACCTTAAGGTGGTGGTCCGGTGGTAGTCTGATTGGTCCATGAAATGCAGCTCAATCTACTTTGCGTGGAGTTCGGAGGAACCTACTAGAAACCTCTCTAATATAACCCACTAAAGTGATGTATATATGAATGTTTTTTATTAAAAATTGTACCCCATCTAATTTTCAAAATTTTAAACTAATTTCAGGGTCATTATTATCAACACCTCTGTCCCAAAATGGAGTATGTGAAGATGGAATGATTGATCTGGAATCAGGAAGGGTATGAACTACAATCGACTCAAGAAAATGGCTGAAGTCAAGTAAAGGTTCAGGAGTCAAAATTTGTTCAGGAAGTGGGTCCAAATCAGGAAGTTGAAACTCAAGTCCACATTCATTTTTCCACAATGGAATGTGACTTTCAAAGATTGGTGATTCAAGTTTAAGAATGACAGGTATGGAAATTAAAACTGACTCTAAAATATTATTCAAATCAGGTAGCAAAACAGGAGTCAATATTGATTAAGAAATTTGAACTGGATCACAAATTTGAGACTCAAAGTCACATTCCTCATTGAGTTCAATTTCGTAAAAATGAGAACTTGCCAATTTGTCGATAGGACTTGGTCAAGTTTAATATGATGACCATAAAAGATTGGTGATTCAATTTCCCGATGGACAGGCATAGGATCCAATGTTGATTCTGGAGAAGGATTGAAATCAGGTGAAGACAATGGAGTCATTATTGAATCAGGAAGTAGAACTGAATTATCAAGTTGAGGTTCCGGATTATATTCATTCTTAAGTTCAATTTCAGGAAAGGAATAACTTGCCAAAATGTCAATTTGGTTTTCTAAATTTAGAGTTTGGGCAAGTTCAAATGGGTGTGCTAAAATGGAATCTTGTTTTCCAAAACAATATGATTCTTTGGCTCTAACAGAATGGTTAGTGACATCAGGAATAGTCAAAGAGTGAGAATGGAGAGTTTTGACTATTATATCTATGTCATGATTATGAGTGATTTGAGCCTGAGTCATAGCTTAAAGCAGCTTTTTGTAATCGATTGGTTCATTATTTTGTTGCGATTTGACTTGAAAAGATGAAGCTTTGTTTTGGAATTTGTGGTAAAATCGTGAGTCCATCAGATTTTGTGATTGTTGCTCGGACTCACGCATACTCATTTCCAAGATTGATTGTTTTCTATTTTGAACTGGTGGAATTGAGTATGAATCTTGGAAATATTATGGAATTAGTGTAATAGCCATAATTAGTAATACTGTATTTTTATTTTCCTGAAGTATTTATTTTAATTTACAAATTAATTTTTTATCAACTTAATTTATTAATTTCTTTCTTGTGATTATTATTATTAATATTGTTAGTATTTATTAATTATTAATAATGTTCCTAATATTTTTATTGATTATTATTATTAGTGCTACGTTATTTTATTTATTTTAATATTAGTATTGTTAGTGATGTTGTTAATTATCTTTAGTACTATTGTTATATGTTCCCTTTATATTTTACCAGTTTCATTACTTGTATTCGTTCATGAGATATCTATGATTGTTCACTTTAATTATCTAGTTGATAGGAGCATGTATCAATATCATTTCATGTGTGGTAGTTTATCATGTTGGTTTAGGCTTAGTTTTGATACACCTTAGACTGTTACTTGACTCATCTTGATCTTGAGGTTGATATAGTTTATGTTTGGAAGATTTGATATTCATGTATTTAAGGATTATTTACTTTTGATTATAGGCTAGTTGTCTTACACCTTAGAGTGTGACATGGATTAATCTCGAGATTGGCCTAATTCATATTTGTTGATTTAGTTGAGGTATTATCAAACATTTATTTGATGATATTTTAAAAAGGAATTCATTTGGACAATGAGGATGGATTAAATAAGATATTTTATATTGATTTATCTTGATACTTGGATTTATATATGGACCTAGAGTTCAACTTGAGATTTACATAGGATCTTGATTTATATTTAGATGAGATCAAAAAAAGTCAGATTCTGATCATATGATAGAATATCATAACTTGATTTTTGATCTATCACATAATACTGATTTTGGATTATTAGTTACAAGTATTTGATTTGGATCTATTCACTGATGATTATCTGAGTAATGATGTTTATTGATATCGAGGTTTGGAGGATACCAAGACTTTCTAGATTTCATGTAGCTTGAGGATGTCCCACTCCTTAATTATGATCTTGGTTTTGGATTGATGAAATAAAGACTTTTGGATTTACCTTGGTGATTTGATTGAGTACTGATGATCTTATCAATGTTGGATACTAGATATAAAGATGATCTAGATTTCTTATGGATTGAGGACTGTACCCTTAGTTATGATCGTGGCTATAGTTGGATGGATCTGGTTTTGAAGAATAGGTATTAATTAAATTGCTCTGACCTGATAGATCTTATATATATATATATATATATATATATATATATATATATATATATATATATATATATCTGATATATTACTTGACTTTGGGGACCTTATGTTTGACCTCGATAGAGGTAAGAGTTTGTGATGACTTTGATCAGACTGGAGTGTGGAGATCTGAATAGATGTGTCAGAACATATGTAGTATTTCAGTTATTGAGATGTGAATATATCGATGACTTTGAGGATATTAGTTGATTGCATAATTTGCTCGGATTGTTCTATTCGTGACAGTAGGTCATTACTCGTCTTAGATATCTTGATTTACCTGAGAAACCTGACTGATTATACTTGGTATCTACCTGATAACTATCATGTCCATGTTACCATTAGTTGCTGGGAAAAATATTATTACACGGTAACAACACCCTCATGTTATACTTGTTACATTTTCCTGTTATACCGGTATCCTGTTCCTTAATATTATATGTTCCTGTTATACCGGTATCCTGATTACACATGTTGATATTGTTACCGTGACTATCACCGAGTTATCCCAGTGATTCAAGTAACATGCATAATAAGTAATCTTGATAAAGTAATAACATGATTTTAAACAACTTACACTGGGATTGGGGAGATTGATGGAGGAGACAATGTCCGTATTTTGGGTGGACCTAGGATTTAGGTTGCGCAGCCGAAAGAGGGTTCCACTGCAGGGTTCCCGTGGGGTGACTGGCACCCCGTTCTGTTTCCTATTCCTGTTTACATGTTCCTGACTACCTTGCGGTAGGTCCTGATTCAGCGCCAGGAGTCTGGGCCGTGGTCCCGGGTATGCACGGGACCCACCTAAAGTATGGACAATGTCTCCAACCGATCAGTTTCAATAACTGAGGACATCGATTGGCATGTGTGGTAGGCGTAGTATGGGATGCGTCTATTACATGTGACAATTGGTGTTCGCTGACATAATTAATAATAAACTGTTGATGTATTGTGACTGACTGTAATCACCTGATTGTATATCTATATATATCATTATGATAGACACATAATTGTAACCACGACCAGATTATGTACTAGGTTAGTGATATTACTAGGATATACACCTAGACATCTGTTGTTTGTTACAGTTGTTTTACTTGTCTTGTACCTGTACTCTTATTCTTGCTATTGTTATTCAGTTGCTTACGTATCATGTTAATTGATTATTTTATATCTGCAGTTATTCTTGTTATTGCTTTATGCACATTGTTATATGCACGAGCTCTCCCCTTTACACACACACTGATTAGGTCACTTTCTGAAGACCCTGGATTTGCACGTCCAGATATTGGACGCTTGTTCTTTTGTGCAGATGTACGATGAGATTGTACGACGTGCGAGGATCTGGACTCTCTCTCTCCCTTTTGATTCTGGTATTCTTGCATTTCTTTATTCCTGCTATTATTCTTTGATTCTTGTATATCACCCTTGGCTTCTATCCTGTTCCTTATTTCATTCCAGATCATGTGTAGTCTTTATATGTACTATTGCAGTGATCCTTGATTATTATGGTTAGATTTATAGCTTGTTCAGGTTACTTTAGGCTTAGCGCGTATATGTGGGGTATTTTCCTCGCATATATGTATCGCCGACTCGTGTCGTGTCTCCGTCCTAGCGTATTTTGGGAAGCGGGGCGTGACAATTGGGAGGCTTCAAAATTTCGTTCGGCCTCTTCCATGGCATCTATACCCTTTTCTAGCTAGGATTCTTTAATGGTTTGGTCTAGAAAAGGAGCACATGAAGCAAAATCGGGGAATGAATATTGTGAAAATTATGAACAAGGTGGATAAGGAGGACAAGTTGGTTGAAAATAAGACTCGGGAGAAGTGAATCCCTATTGACTCTTTGAAGAGTTAGAATTATTTTAAAAATTATGGTCATAAGATTGGGGGCATGGGTTGTATTAATTCGGATAAGTCCAACCTGGTGTATTTGGTTGGTTCATATTGTAAAAATTCTTATTGGAATTATCCGAGTCAAATGGGATGAAATATGGATTGCCATTAAAATTAGAAAAATTATTGTTATAATCCATCTCACAAAAGAAATGTCAAACACAAATAAAGAAAAGCAAACAAATAAAAAGAAAAATAATCTAACCTAAGTTAGGGTAGAACTTAGACCTAGACAACTCCTAACTGGTTAGACTATCCACGTAGGCTATATTATTGAATCTAACCATAAGTTAATCTTCCAGGTAGGGGTAAGATCAGTGGGAGGTATCCGAAGCTAAGCAACGGGCCTAATTATGCCAAACCACCAACCTTCAAGGTTTCGCCCCTCAATCCCCAACCTTAGACACCGATTTGGCTAGAGTCAAATTTAAATCAACTTTTCCCTTCTGTCAGTCTCCTATACGAGTCCGAGATGTCCCTAGGGCCAACATCTACTCAATTTTAGATAGGCTTGGGTTAGTGAGTGAGGAGATTGTTTATGGGCTAAGGGAGAGTAATGACTTTCTCACCTTATTTTGATTTGGATTTTGCCCTTAAGAATGATTGTGCAAAGTGCGCAAGATATAGAAAAGTAACATTCAACAAGCAAATAATCACCCAAGGATGTTTCCTAAACTATATGCTATGCATACGTACCTTTTGCTCAGCACTCTTCAACAGTAATATAAAATATAAACGAATTAGACACGTGCATAAATACAAAGCCTAAATTCTTTTTAGCATTTAACAGACATCATTTTACTATTGAGGTTAGAAAAAAAATGAGACAAATAAGGAAATAAATAGCTACAGAATTTTAGCTTTGCAATTCAGCCAACCTGCAAAAATAAAGGTTAGTAGTTCACTCAGTTTGCCACTGGAATGTAGCAAATCTGAGGGTTACTAGGCTCTGCTTTCTTGAACAGAGTTCAGGGCCATTTATATGTCCACTGCAGCTAAAAATTTTCTTATTGTTAAACCTGTACACCAAGAACAAAGAAGAAAGTTAACCAAAAATGTAAATCTAAAAGAGAATAACTTACCGTCTCTCTCCAGCAACAGCGCCAAAATTTGATTGAGGTTTTTACCTGCACATAAAAATACAAAATTTTAGAACTTAAAATAAAGAGCCCAAGTACTCAATATTACCTCAATAGCAAGTGACTATATGGGTTGTGATCCACAAGGGGAGACTGGCGATAGAAGCTTTTTTAGCAAGTTCTCTTTTATGCTACAAAGAATGGTTAAAGATTTTCTTTTGTTCCTTAAAAGAAAAGAAAAAATAAATTAAAGTTAAGTTAAAAAGAAAGTGGTAGATTGAGAAGGTAGAGAAAATTGAAAATGAATATTTACAATGAAATTGAAAAGAGTGATAAAATAGTTGGGAGATTGTGGTGATCTAAACCAAAGAATTAGAAGAAAGAAAACTAAAAAAATATTTACCTCCTGATTGGTAGTGAAAAGTGCATTTTTATCATCATATTTACCATCACATTTTCATATTTATTTATATAATTCTGTACATTTATTAATATTTTGTGATTTATTGTGTGCAGGCCTTGAGTTCTTATTTTAATAATAAATGAAGCCTAAAAGAAGCCCAAAAGCCCATATTCAAGCCCAAGTGCAAAAGTGCAAATATCAATTGTCAAAATTGCAAATACACAAGGGCCAAAGTTGCAAATATCAAAGAAGAGGGAAGGATAGACTTCTATTCAACCCTAAACACTTGCAGATGAGGATAAAAGCCAAAGAAGGAGAATTTAAGACCACAAATTCGTGGATAAAAGATTTGGGATCTAGGTAACTTGATTCCCAAGTTATAACCAAATCCAAAGATGAAGAGCCTAGATACAATTTCCAGAAGGATAAACCCAGATGGACGGACCAGAGGATGCCACACGAAAAAGCGCGTGGCATTTGGCTACAAAAGTGCCGCGTTTTCGCGGCAAATTTCCCGTTTCCGCGGCAATCCTGAGGCAGTTGGCGATGCGTTTTCGTTGAGGAGTTGTACTGGGACTCTACTTCCTATATCTCCTATAAATACCCCTGCTGAGCAACAGAGAAGGGGCGTCCAGAGGCAGAGCCAGAGGGCCAAATTTAGGGTTTTAGGCTTTCTTCTTGTAGTTTAGTTTAGATTTTATTTTCGTTTTTTTCTTTTGTAAATTTTGTAACTGAGAGTGGAGGAAGCTTTCATGGAGGACGGAGTCCATGCTTGTACTGAGGTGACAGCGCTGTAAGCCTACTTTTCTTCCATTGTTAATGAAATCCACTTAAGGTTTGTCTTTGTGTTTCTATTCTTGTTATTCGTGTTTTATTCTCTTTTTATTTTTCTATTTTGGTTTATTTTCTCTAATAACTTGCAAACCGTGAGATCCGAACGCTTCGAGACTGCCTAGCCAAAGAAGAGCACTTGATGGCCTATGAAGATAAACAATCCTTCTTTAGATTGTCTTTTCTTTTCATAGCGTAGGTAGCGAAGGTGGACGATCCTATACGCCATACTTGCACGCCTTCCAAGACAGGGTAAGTCATCGCGAACAGATCAAAGGTAAGCAAGGAAGAAGAGGTTTGTACGTGTTATAGTTTCTTTCTTTTTATTTCTTTAGTTTAGATCTCACACTACCATATTCTCAATTTCTTTTCACACTTCATTGTAAATATCATCATAACTAATAAAAAAAAATATTAGAGATAACTTATTGACAAAGCTTCCATCGCTAGTCCCTCCCAGAGGATCACGACCCGCATAGCCACTGCTACCGCGGATTCGAATTGAGCACTTGCACATCTTTAATTCTCAGATCTAATATTTTATATTTTGTGTGCAGGAAAAAGTTCAATCAAAATTTTGGCACCGTTGCCGGGGAGGGACGGTAAGTTTTTCTCTAAATAAAAAAATTAACTAATTCTTTTATTCTTTCTTTTTGCAGGTTTGGAGAACAGATAAAATAACAGCAGAAGTGGACATATAGCAACTCTGTGCCTCTGCTCTCGAAGGCAGAGCATCAGAGCCTACTATAGTGCCGCGAATCCGCAGCAATAGCCGTGGAAACGCGGCCTTAGTAGTAAACTACTAACTGCAATTTCTGCAGGTTGCTAAAAATTGCACGATTTGTTTTCTGCTCTGTTCCAATTTGTTCTGTGATAAACCTGTACACTGCTAATTAACTAACAGTAAAATATTTGTTGATAAAGATAAAAAATTGATTAGATGTTTGCATATTAGGCACGTGTCTTTTCAATTCCTTTATTTTATTGTTGAAGAGTGCTGGAGCAAGGTACGTTCGCATTGCATGTAGAATAGAACTCATCTCTTGGTTGATGCTTTGAGTGAATCTTATTTACATATTTTGTACACTTGCACAAATTTATTCTAAGGGCATAACCCATTAATAAGATAAGGTGGGGATTTCATCACCCTTCCTTAACCCAAAAATCATATCCCAAGCACTCACTAACCCAAGCCTAACTTAAAATTAGTAGACGTTGGCCCTAGGGACATCTCGGACTCAATTAGGAGATTATCCTAAAGGGGAACAGTGCTGGAATTTGACTCTTACCAAATCAGTGTCTAGGAAGGGGAGTGAGGGCCGAAAGCCCGAAGATTGGTGGTTATTTAATTAAGGAACGTCTTTGACGGAAACCTCCCACCACTCTTGCCCTGACCTGGCTGATTAACTTGTGGTCAAAGTCTGCACCCTACCTCCCGTGGACAGTCTAACCAGTTAGGAGTCGTCTAGGTATAGGTCTACCCTAACTTAGGTTAGAATTTTTGTTTGTTTGTTTGTTTGTTTTTTTTATTTGTTTGTGTTGGTGTGATATGGCATATAATAATAATTTTTCCAACTTTAATCCATATTACACACCTAACTCTTTTTCGGATATTACCAACCCGGCATATCATAATTTTGACCAATCTAGTGTGCCGGAATGGTCTTATCCGAATGAATATAACCCATACCCCCCATCTTATGACCATAATTTTCATACTTTCAACTCTTCACAGAGTTCATGGGGTTTCGTTTCCCCCGAGTCCAATTTTCAACCGACTTGTCCTCCATCTCCACCTTATCCACAATATTCCCAAGAGTCATACTCTGATCCACCCATTCAGAATAGAATACCATCTATCGGGGAAATGATAAGTATGCATAAGTCCAAGCAACAATTACCATCAATCGCAGACATGATTATGCGTGAGTCCACCGACTCACAACTTCATCATGATTACACTTCATCCTTTCAAGTCCAATCACAACATGATGAACCTATCAACTATGAAAGGATGCTTGCAGCCATGACTCAGGATAGATTAGCCCGTGATCGTGAAACAGATCTGATGGTTCAATCTTTATGTTCTCACCGTTCGGCCATTTCTGCTTTTGCTGACCACTCTCTTAGAGCCGACGAACCAAGTTGCTTTGGACAACAAGATTCTAATTCAGTGCCATCATGTGAACTTTCCGAAACTTCAAATTTTGATAACTTGGCAAGTTTTTCCTTTCCTGAAATAGAACTTGAGCATGAATATGATCATGATCTTCCACTTGATGATTCAATTTTACTTCCTGATTCAATAATGACTCCGGTATCGCCACCTGATTTTACTTTTCCCGAGTCAACATTGGCTCCTGTTCCAATTCATCATGAAATTGAATCACCCATTTTTGATGATCATATTGAACTTGACCAATTGTGCAATTTTGAAAGTCCCATGGATAAATTGGCAAGTTCTGATTTTTATGAGATTGAAACTAATGAGATATGTGACCTAGATTCCCAAATCTATGATCAAGTTCAAATTCCCGAATCATTATTGACTCCTGTTTTGTTACCCGACTTAGGTAATCTTTTAGAGTCAGTTTTGATTCCCACACCTATCATTCCTGAACTTGAATCATCAATATTGAGTCACATTCCATTGTGGGAAGATGATTGTGGACTTGAGCTTCAACTTATTGATTTGGACCCACTTCCTGAACCTAGCCCGACTCCTGAACCATTACTTGATTTAAGTTTCTTTCCTGAGTCGGTATTCGTTCCCATACTTCCCACGTCCAAGTCAATCATTCCATCTTTTCACACTCCATTTTGGGACAAGGCGGTTGACACAATTGACTCTGAAAATAATTATGAATTATGGAAATTTGATGGGGTGAAAATTTTAAAAAATAATTATACATATATTTTAGTGGGTTATGTAAGGGAAATTTCTGGTGGGTTCCACCAAATATTATGTTATCTTAATTGGGTAGCAACGCTTGGACCAATTAGACCACCATCGGAACCACCACCTTGAGGTAACTTCTGCCTTCCCTTGTTCTTTTTCATGCATATATGCATTCATCCATACATTGAGGACAATGCATGAGATAAGTGTGGGGGTAGGCTTTACTAACATACTAACATAGGTAGAAACTAACAAAAATCTGTGAATAAAAAAATCTGAAAAAAATTGTTATAAAAAGGACAATATTTTGACTTATCTTTTGAACGAAATCTAAGTTAGTTTTAAGAATTAGAAAAATCATGATTAGGATTTCTAAAAACTTGGTCAAAATAAATAAATTGTTTAAATTTTAGGTATAGGAGGAGAAATTGAATAATTAATTAGTCTTGATTTTTACCTTAATGAAATTTGCATACCTAATGCATATCTAGGATTCTAAGACGAAGACCTTTGTGCCTCATAAAAAAAATTATTATAAAAAAAAATAATTTCACCAATTAAGCTGGACACATGTGCCTCAAGAAGCATAAGTGTTCACGCCTAATGGTGACTTTCTGAATAAAATAAAGCCCTTAGTTTTGTGGCCTAGTTCACTCGAATTTGAGTCCGCGGGGTTTTTTCTCACCTGGTGCCCTAAAACCTACCGTTTGGGAGCCACCGACTTTAAGTTCGCTACACGGGTGGATTAGAAAGCCTAAGAAAACTGAAAAATATTATACATGTATTAACACATCTATTAGTCAATTAGTTAGGTATGAGGGCCTCAAGAAGCCTTGATACTTACACGAAAGAAAATTAGATGAGTTATACATGTTAAAAAAAAAATTATATTAACACATCTAATAGTCAATTAGTTAGGTATGAGGGCCTCAAGAAGCCTTGATACTTACACGAAAGAAAATTAGATGAGTTATAAAAAAATAATAATAATAATAAAGAGGCATGAGAGTCCAAGTTAAGAAATTCCTAGTAAAAATTCATAAGGATGCATATGACTTAGGGTAACGAAAAAGACTATACAAAAATTCAGTTTTGATCCTTTCCTAAAATGAATAATAATTGACTTTATTAAGACTAAGTTTAAGAATGAATAAAAATGATAATCCTAAAAACTTATAGATTACTTAGTCTTTTCAAAAGTATTTCAAATATTTCCTTTTTATGGATTTTGTGGGTGTAATCCGCTGAAAACCCTCACGAGACAACACTCGTCCTCTAGGGTAACCTAGGGGTTTAACGGCTTGTTGCACATGCTAAGTGCAACCGTGATTCCTACAAAATTGAGTTAGGTTAGATTAATTTTTCTTTCTTTTTCTTTGATTTTTACTCGAGGACGAGCAAAAAGATAAGTGTGGGGGTGTGATTGGTAGTGAAAAGTGCATTTTTATCATCATATTTACCATCACATTTTCATATTTATTTATATAATTCTGCACATTTATTAATATTTTGTGATTTATTGTGTGCAGGCCTTGAGTTCTTATTTTAATAATAAATAAAGCCTAAAAGAAGCCCAAAAGCCCATATTCAAGCCCAAGTGCAAAAGTGCAAATATCAATTGTCAAAATTGTAAATACACAAGGGCCAAAGTTGCAAATATCAAAGAAGAGGGAAGGATAGACTTCTATTCAACCCTAAACACTTGCAGCTGAGGATAAAAGCCAAAGAAGGAGAATTTAAGACCACAAATTCGTGGATAAATGATTTGGGATCTAGGTAACTTGATTCCCAAGTTATATCCAAATCCAAAGATGAAGAGCCTAGATACAATTTCCAGAAGGATAAACCAGATAGACGGACCAGAGGATGCCACACGAAAAAGCGCGTGGCATTTGGCTACAAAAGTGCCGCGTTTTTGCGGCAAATTTCCCGTTTCCGCGGCAATCCTGAGGCAGTTGGCGATGCGTTTTCGTTGAGGAGTTGTACTGGGACTCTACTTCCTATATCTCCTATAAATACCCCTACTGAGCAACAGAGAAGGGGCGTCCAGAGGCAGAGCCAGAGGGCCAAATTTAGGGTTTTAGGCTTTCTTCTTGTAGTTTAGTTTAGATTTTATTTTTATTTTTTTCTTTTGTAAATTTTGTAATTGAGAGTGGAGGAAGCTTTCATGGAGGACGGAGTCCATGCTTGTACTGAGGTGACAGCGGTGTAAGCCTACTTTTCTTCCATTGTTAATGAAATCCACTTGAGGTTTGTCTTTGTGTTTCTATTCTTGTTATTCGTGTTTTATTCTCTTTTTATTTTTCTATTTTGGTTTATTTTCTCTAATAACTTGCAAACCGTGAGATCCGAACGCTTCGAGACTGCCTAGCCAAAGAAGAGCACTTGATGGCCTATGGAGATGAACAATCCTTCTTTAGATTGTCTTTTCTTTTCATAGCGTAGGTAGCGAAGGTGGACGATCCTATACGCCATACTTGCACGCCTTCCAAGACAGGGTAAGTCATCGCGAATAGATCAAAGGTAAGCAAGGAAGAAGAGGTTTGTACGTGTTATAGTTTCTTTCTTTTTATTTCTTTAGTTTAGATCTCACACTACCATATTCTCAATTTCTTTTCACACTTCATTGTAAATATCATCATAACTAATAAAAAATAACATTAGAGATAACTTATTGACAAAGCTTCCATCGCTAGTCCCTCCCAGAGGATCACGACCCGCATAGCCACTGCTACCGCGGATTCGAATTGAGCACTTGCACATCTTTAATTCTCAGATCTAATATTTTATATTTTGTGTGCAGGAAAAAGTTCAATCACCTCCTCTGGCCAAATACTTACCTTGAATATGTGGTGACGATGTTACCTTGAAGTGGAGGCAATCAGCGCTAGCCCATAAGAGTTAATTCTCGTCTCTTCCACATTACATCAACAACACGATACAAGTTTGAAATGATACAGACTGAGACTAAGATCCATCGTCATGAGCTATCGGCGGTACTCGCAAAGTCAACGCTCTTTCGATGCTATAAGACTTACTTGGATAGCTATTAGTACCAAAAGAAGAGAAGTAGAAAAGAAGAAGAAGAGTACAAAAAATAAAGAAAAACATAAAAATATAACTGTAGATTCAATGTTGTAGCAATCAGAGAAAAGAAGAACAACTTATACCGGTGTCACTCTCAGCACAAACTTCACTCCCATTCTCATATGAAACTCCGATCTCTTCTGAATTACAAAAATGAAAACTAAAAATTACATAAAAAGAAAAATAAAAACCTTCACTAAAAAGAATGAAAACTGGCCTAGAATCTATCTCTGCATGGTCGTCCATGTAGTCTCTAAAAAACTTAATATTTAAAGGCAAAACCAAATGGTGGAGAGCGTACGAAGATAGGGGGAGCAAACGCTCCCCCAACTTCCTTAACAAAGCCGCGAAAATACGGCTGTGGCCGCGTTTTCACAGCCTGGGTGTGGCCATGTGGCCACACCCGGGGGGGGCACACATCTCTAATTCCTCGATTTTTATATATATTCAGCTGAAATTTCAGTTTAGGTCCGGAATTTTGATGAAACTGTCTTTGATCTTTGGCTTTAAGCAATTGATTTGTGAGGATTTCTCTTAAGAAGTTTTCAACTGATTTTAGTTTCTCTGATTTGCTTTGATCTGCCCTGATTTTCTGATTTTGAATTAATTCTGAATTAAATCAGAATTTTAATGGGCTTTGGGGCTCGTTTCTCTTCCCTATCCGTTAGCAATGGGCCTGCACATTATTAAATAAAAATAAGAATTATTAATAAGATTTATTAGATAGTAAACATGATAATGTGATAATATATATGCAATATATATGACCGATCACACCCCCACACTTATCTTTTGCTCATCCTCGAGCAAAACAACAAAACTAAACAAAAGATTATTAGACCACTTTCGCTGGTCACGCGATTGCACGGAGCATGTACAACAAGCCGTTAAACCTCTAGGTTTCCCTTAGAGGATGAGTTTTGTCTCATGAGGGTTTTCAGTAGATTATACTTACAAAATACATAAAGAAAGAGAAACAAAGAGTTAGTATTTTTGAAAAGTATTTTGAATTAGAAAATATTTGAAGTATTATTGCGGGAGTCCAAGTAATCTATAAGTTATAGGAAAATCAAACTTTTCATTCTTAGACTTAATCTAAATTCAAAAACTTGTTTATCAACCAAAGCATGGAGTCAAACTGTATTTCTCATCTAATCTATTATTTTATCCTAAATCATATGCACCTTTGTGACCATGAAATTTTGACTCAGGGTTCTTTAACTCTAACTCTTATGCCTTATTATTTTTTTCTCGTTTATTTTTTAATATTTTGTGGTGATATTATTCCTTAGTTCTATTAGGCTTTCTAATCTGCCCATATAACGAGCCTTTAATCGGTTACTCTCAAATCAAACGATCTTAGGGTACCGGGTGAGAAAACACCCCAAGGACTTAAGAACTCGAGCAAATAAGGTCACACAACTAAGAATTTTATTATATGAACTGCTTTTAGGCGTGAATGCTTATACTTTATAAGGCACAAATACTCAGCTTAATCAGAGGATTTTTATTTTATTTTTTATTTTCTTTTTATTTTTATTTTTTTAATAAGGCATAAGAATTTTTGTTTTTGAACTCTAAGTGTGTAACTGTATAAAGTATACATATATCGTCAAGGTAAAAATCAAGACTAAATTACTTTTCCAAATTATCTTTCTAACCATGAAAATAAAACAAACAATCTTATTTAACCAAGTATAAGAAATCCTAATTATGATTCTCCTATTCCTTAAAATTGACTTAATTTCTTCCAAAAATATGTCAAAATATTGTTTCTTTTTTCAAAAGATTTTTAAAAGTAAAGAAAATGTTAATAATAATTTTTTTTAATAATAAAAGGAAAACCTAAGATATGTTAGAACCCTCCCCCACACCTATCTCATAAATTATCCTCAATGTATGAATTAATGCATAGATGCATGAAAAAGAAGAAAGGAAAGGAAAATATTACCTTAAGGTGGTGGTCCTAGTGGTGGTCTGATTGGTCCATGTAATGCGGCTCAATCTACTTTGCGTGGAGTTCGGAGGAACCCACTAGAAACCTCTCTAATATAACCCGCTAAAATGATGTATATATGAATGATTTTTATTAAAAATTGTACCCCATCTAATTTTCAAAATTTTAAACTAATTTCAAAGTCATTATCATCAACACCTCTATCCCAAAATGGAGTATGAAAAGATGGAATGATTGATCTGGAATGAGAAAGGGCATGAACTACAATTGACTCAGGAAAATAACTGAAGTCAAGTAAAGGTTCAGGAGTCAAAATTTGTTCAGGAAGTGGGTCCAAATGAAGAAGTTGAAACTCAAGTCCACATTAATTTTCCCACAATGGAATGTGACTTTCTATGATTAGTGATTCAAGTTCAAGAATGATAAGTATGGAAATCAAAACTGACTCTAAAATATTGTTCAAATTAGGTAGCAAAACAGGAGTCAATATTGATTCAGAAATTTGAACTGGATTACAAATTTGAGACTCAAGGTCACATTCCTCATTGAGTTCAATTTCATAAAAATGCGAACTTGCCAATTTGTCAATAGGATTTTCAAAAGTATGAAATTTGTTAAGTTCAATATGATGATCATAAAAGATTGTTGATACAATTTCCCGATGGATAGGCACAGGATCTAATGTGGACTCTGGAAAAGGGTTGAAATCAGGTGAAGACAATGGAGTCATTATTGAATCAGGAAGTAGAATTGAATTATCAAGTTGAGGTTCAGGATTATAATCATTCTTAAGTTCAATTTCAGGAAAGGAATAACTTGCCAAAATGTCAATTTGGCTTTCCAAATTTGGAGTTTGGGCAAGTACAAATGGGTGTGCTAAAATGGAATCTTGTTTTCCAAAACAACATGATCTTTGGCTCTAATAGAATGGTTAGCAACATCAGGAATAGTCAAAGAGTGAGAATGGAGAGTTTTGACCATTATATCTATGTCATGATTATAAGTGATTTGAGTCTGAGTCATGGCTTAAATCAAATTTTCGGAGTCGATTGGTTCATCATTTGTTGCAATTTGACTTGAAAAGATGAAGCTTTGTTTTGAAATTTGTAGTGAAATTGTGAGTCCATCAGATTTTGTGACTGTTGCTCGGACTCACGCATACTCATTTCCAAGATTGATTGTTTTTTATTTTGAACTGGTGGAACTGAGTATGAATCTTAGAAATATTATGGAATTGGGGAGGCCTGAAATTTTTGTTCGGCCTTTTGTATGGCTTCTAACTTTTCTAGCTCGGATTTTTCTTTAATGGGTTGGTCTAGAAAAGGAGCACATGAAGCAAAATCGGAGAATGAGTACTATGAAAATTGTGGACAAGGTGGATAAGGAGGACAAGTTGGTTGAAAATTAGACTCGGGGGAGGTGAATCCCTATTGACACTGTGAAGAGTTGGAATTATTTTAAAAATTATGGTCATAAGATTGGGGAATGGGTTGTATTGATTTGGATAAGTCCAACCCGGTGTATTTGGTTGGTTCATATTATAAAAATTCTGGTTAGAAATATCCGAGTCAAATGGGGTGAAATATGGATTGCCATTAAAATTAGAAAAATTATTGTTATAGGCCATATCACATAAGAAATGTCAAACACAAACATAGAAAAATAAATAAATAAGCAAACAAATAAAAAGAAAAATATTCTAACCTAAGTTAAGGTAGAACTTAGACCTAAACGACGCCTAACTGGTTAGACTATCCACGTAGGCTATATTGTTGAATCTGACCATAAGTTAATCGGTCAGGTAGGGGCAAGATCAGTGAGAGGCATCCGTATTTAAGCGACGGGCCTAATTATGCCAAACTACCAACCTTCAGGGTTTCGCCCCTTATTCCCTAACCTTAGACACCAATTTGGCTAGAGTCAAATTCAAATCAACTTTTCCCTTCGGTCAGTCTCCTATATGAGTCCGAGATGTCCCTAGGGTCAACTTTACTCAGTTTTAGTTAGGCTTGGGTTAGTGAGTAAGGAGATTGTTTGTGGCTAAGGGAGAGTAATGACTTTCCCACCTTATCTTGATCTAGATTTTGCCCTAAAGAATGATTGTGTAAAGTGCGCAAGATATAGAAAAGTAACATTCAATAAGCAAATAATCACCAAAGAATGTTTCCTAAACTATATGCTATGCATACGCACCTTTTGCTCCTGCACTCTTCAACAGTAGTATAAAATATAAACGAATTAGACACGTGCATAAATGCAAAGTCTAAATTCTTTTAGTATTTAACAGACATCATTTTACTATTGAGGTTAGAAAAAAATGAGACAAACAAGAAAATAATTAGCTATTGAATTTTAGCTTTGCAATTCAGCCAACTTGCAAAAATAAAGGTTAGTAGTTCACTCAATTTGCCATTGGAATGTAGCAAATCTGAGGGCTACTGGGCCCTTCTTTCTTGAGCAGAGTTCAGGGCCACTTATATGTCCACTGCAACAAAAAATTTTCTTGTTGTTAAACCTGTACACCAAGAATAAAGAAGAAAGTCAACCAAAAATGTAAATCTAATAACTTATCGTCCCTCCCCGGCAATGGTACCAAAATTTGATTGAGGTTTTTACCTTCACACAAAAATATAGAATTTCAGAACTTAGAATAAAGAGTGCAAGTACTCAATATTACCTCAATAGCAAGTGGCTATGCGGGTTGTGATCCATAAGGAGGGACTAGCGATGGAAGCTTTTTTAACAAGTTATATTTTATGCTACAAAGAATGGTTAAAGATCTTCTTTTGTTTCTTAAAGGAAAAGAAAAAAATAAGTTAAAGTTAAGTTAAAAAGAAAGTGGTAGATTGAAAAGGTGGAGAAAATTGAAAATGGATATTTACAAAGAAATTGAAAAGAGTGATAAAATAGTTAGGAGATTGTGGTGATCTAAACTAAAGAATTAAAAGAAAGAAAACTAAAAGAAATACTTACCTCCTCTGGCCAAATACTTACCTTGAATGTGTGGTGACGATGTTACCTTGAAGTGGAGGCAATCAGCGCATAGCCCATAAGAGTTAATTCCATCTCTTCCATATAACATCAACAAGACGATACAAGTTTGAAATGATACAGACTGAGACTAAGATCCATAGTCTTGAGCTATCGGTGGCATTCGCAAAGTCAAGGCTCTTTTGATGCTACAAGACTTACTTGGATAGCTATTAGTACCAAAAGAAGAGAAGTAGAAAAGAAGAAGAAGAGCACAAAAAATAAAGAAAAACATAAAAATATAATTGTAGATTCAATGTTGTGGCAATAAGAGAAAAGAAGAACAACTTATACTGGTGTCATTCTCAGCACAAACTTCACTCTCATTCTTCTATGAAACTCTGATCTTCTCTGAATTATATAAATGAAAACTAAAAGTTACATAAAAAGAAAAATAAAAACCTCCCTAAAAAGAATGAAAATTGGCCTAGAATCTATATCTGCATGGTCGTCCGTGTAGTCTCTAAAAAACCCAGTATTTAAAGGCAAAACAAAATGGTGGAGAGCGTACAAAGATAGGGGAGCAAATGCTCCCCCAACTTCCTCAACAAAGCCGCAAAAATGCTGCTGTGGCCACGTTTTCCCGGCCTGGGTGTGGCCAGGTGGCCATACACGGGGGGGGCACACGTCTCTAATTCCTCAATTTTTGTTTATCTTCAGCTGAATTTTCACTTTAGGTCCGAGATTTTGACGAAATTGCCTTTGATCTTTAGCTTTAACCAATTGATTTGTGAAAATTTGTCTTAACTGGTTTTCAACTGATTTTATCTTCTCTGATTTGCCTTGATCTGTCCTGATTTTTTGATTTCGAATTAATTCTGAATTAAATCAGAATTTTGATGGACTTTTGGGCTTGTTTCTTTTCCCTCTCCTTTAGCAATGGGCCTGCACATTATTAAATAAAAATAAGAATTATTACTAGGATTTATTAGATAATAAACATGGAAATGTGATAATATATATGCAATATATGTCACCGATCGCGTCTCCTCCTGAGCCACGATAGTGGCATAATTCCCTTGTTGTTGCTGCCTGGCCGCCTTCGATTCCTCAACGAATTGAAACTCTTGCTGGCATGAAATTCTGAATATCACACTCTTGCTTCGACAATCAATCATCGCATGATATTTGCTGAGCATGTCATGCCTAAGATCACGTCATATCCACTAGTGTCTATCAAAACATGTCTACACTTAACTTTCTCCTACATACTTCTATAGGGCATGATTTACATGCCCTATAGTGGTTATGATCCCATTCCCAGTACTAATCTCCCACTGAGTGTCTATGTCATGAATAGAATGCATCTTGACAAATCTAGTGGATATGTAGCAATGCGAAGCTCCAAAATCAAATAGCGACATGACTAGAAAAGAATGAGCCAGAATGGTACCTACTACCACCTCTCTGATGCCTCCGCCTCTTCTACGGTCAAATTAAAAGCATGGCGTCTCCCATGTCCTGCTATAGTCCTCCTCTGAGACTGTTCGAACAACTGACACTGTGGGAGAAGTGGAGTACCTCTACCTGCGGGTGCAGGATTCTTCTTTACTCCAGGTGCTGGGAGGGTGGGAATGGTGCTCCATTGTCCTTTGATCGGGCAGTCTGCTAGCTGATGATCTCCGTATCCACAAGCAAGGCATTGACCATTAGCCCACCTGCAATTCTTTCATAGATGTCCCATTCTCTGGCAGAAGTTGAATATCATTATTGATGGGGGAGGAGCGATTGGGCGTTTACTCGGTGGGGTTAGACTGAATCTGGTTAGAGGTCCCCTGGTAACCTGATCGAGAGGCCGCTTCAAAGGCCTTGCCTGCAACCTACTCTCGTTCTCTTTCTCCATTACCTGCTCCAAGCCGCGAGCAGCACTAAGGACCTGAGAGTAAGTCTCCGGTTGTTGTGTGACCAGGAACTTCTGAACGTCTAGTCTCAAGCCCTGCTGAAATTGATTGGCCCGGTCTTCTTCATCTGCCACCATATATGGAGCAAACTGGCTCAACCTCAGAAACTCCACGGCATACTCGTCCACTGAATGGCTCCCCTATCGCAGATTAATGAATTGCTGATCCATCTTCCTCCTAGCGGTCTTTGGGAAAAATTGCTCGTAAAAGCTTTCAGTGAACTTCTCCTAAGGGACCGATTTCTCCAACTGTTCTTCCTCAGCAATCCACCAAGTTTGAGCCACATCTATCAGTTGGATCTTGATCATCTCTACTTGATCATCCTTAGGAACACGAGCCGCATTTAAGAGATTTGTCATATCAACCAACCATTGCTCTACATCCAACAGTTTTTCAGTCCCGGCAAAGGTTGTTGGTTGTAACCTCCTAAAGTCCAAAACATTCCAAGCTTTGGCTCTCGAGGGGCAACCGCCCTCTCCATGGCAACCATGACTGTCTGCTATATCACTAATAGACTATCTCTCATGAGTGCTGTCTGTTGTTGATGTGACTATCATGTTACGAAGCACGCCCATCAGATCAATTGCCTCATCACGAGGACGAACACGGGAGGATGAAGGATGTCGAGCCATTACTCTGAAAATTAAAGTAATATCTTAGGAATTGCATTAATAAATAAAACACCTTGTACTTTTAGCTGAAATATTAATTTCTTGTATTGTCGGTAAGAGCCGGGCTACATCCTAGAATAAAATAATAACAACCTGGCTCTGATACCAAGAAAATCCTGTCACGCTCCGCTAACCATAATACACGATTTCGGGTAGGCGACGAGAGCCGGCGACGTATTATTATTAATACGCTAAGCCTCAATATAAGAAAGTTCAATACACTAAAGTTATTACATATTCTAGCTTTACTACACAACAAAATGTTACAAAAGTCTGCATTATTACATTAAGAAAAACAAAATACATAAAACATAAGATCCTCACAAATAAAACTAGATGAAACACTGGCTCTGAAGTTCTGCCATGTGCTCGAAGTACTCCTGGTCCTGAGGTGCTCCTAGACCTGAATCTGAGCAAGCAAACTAAGGGTCGTCAATAAGCTACCTAGTGAGTGGCAAAAAAAGGGGAAGGATGCAATAACATGTACATATATAGAACTCAGGACATCACTAATATCATAACATGCATTACATTGGAAGATATGAAATAAATATGCATGTGTGATATATGATAACAGTTAAACATTTACATGCTTACTATATTTTATATGCTGTAATGTTTCATCAGATGTGTATATTATTGAATATTGTTTTTTGAAATTGATAGATGGAGACAGATTCTGTGCTTTAGGTGGGTCCCGTACATACTCAGGATCACGACCCTAGATGCCTGGCGCTGAACCAGGCCTGTACCACTAAGTACTCAGTAACAGTAACAATAATAGTAGTAATATCAGATGGATGTCAGTCATCCCCGGGAACCCTGCAGTGGAACCCTGATTTCGGTTGCGCAACCTATATCCTAGTGAAAATACACCTAAAGGGGGGAATAGGTGTACTAGCTATTCTAATAATGATGATGTGGAATTAAAAACTATTAAGCGAACACACAAGGTATAATACAAGAGTGTAGCCGAATTTTCTTTGAAGGGCTCTGGACTATCTTCTCAAGATTCATCTAGATTAAGAGTTGAGGCACCACTATGGCTCTCTTAGTTGAATACAAGTGTGAGCACATAATCCCAAGCATATAACAATTAAGCACAAGATATTTCAAGCATATAAAGAGATAAGGAATGTAAGCATGCAAGATATGTAAATAAAGTGAGAGAGAGTGAGCAATCGCAAACACGGGAGAATTGTTTTGAGGTTCGAGCACCCTTGCTCTACATCCCCGCCTTCAATACTATGAAGGATTTCCACTAGAAACGATCCCGCAAGATCACTCGGTGCCGCAACACCTAAAACGAGTTCACAGTAGAACTCTTGGACTCACTAGTTTCTATCTTGTTCCCGCAAGAGTAACACACGCAAGCGTACTAGCTTGTTGAGGCCGCACCTCTACACTGAGCTCCCACAAAAACTCGTCACAAACACGAACCCGCAAGTTCTCCTCATCAAATACAAGATAAACACTTGGTGATCTCAACATTTTGATCACTTAAAAACACTCTCACAACAAAGCTCCTATAAGATTGGTATAGCAATGGAAAACTCTAGTATGTGTAGAAAAGTTAAGATAGATTTGTGGTGAAAAACTCAAGAAATCTTTTTTGAAAACACTGTTGAAAAAACTCTCCTTTTGATATGAAAATATTTGCCCTGAAACAAGTTGAGAAAACCGCAAAAAGAGATGGGAAAAACTGGCTTTGAAACCCTCTCAAGGTCTTGTAGAAAATGGCCCAAAACCGTCCCCTTAAATGGACTCTTAAAAACTAGCCGTTGGGGTCAAACTGCAGGTCAGAATGACCTGTCGGTCGACCGGCTGGTCGACCGGACAACGGTCATATTTCTGACCGTTGGGGCTGCCGGTCGACCGTCTGGTCGACCATGCCCTGGGCTTGACTTGTCGGTCGACCGCCTTGTCGACCGGGGCCAGATCCAGAGAGCAAAGCTCTCTGGCCGGTCGACCGTCCGGTCGACTGGGGCCAGACCCAGAGAGCAAAGCTCTCTGGACGGTCGACCGCCCGATCGACCGACCCTCAAACCAAATGGCTGTGCACGTTCTGTGCACATTAGTCGACCGTCTGGTCGACCAACTTCTGTCTCGGTCGACCGGCAGAAGGCCAGGTCTGAAATTTTTGGGATTAAAAACTTGGTCTTTTTAACTTTAATAAAATCCCATAAAATCACATAAAATCTACAAAAATAAGTTTATTAACATTCTTTGAAGTACAAATATGTATGATAAAAAATCAACATATATTACAAATATTTTGAACTATTTTTTGAATAATCGAACTATTTTTTGAATATAGAAATTTTGCCTTAAACAAAAATCTGTATTTTTCAAAATCAATCTTTAATTTGAAAAATGATTTTTCTAAACCTTCTCCAAATACAAAAATAAGATATTTTAAACACTTTTGAGCTTAATGTGTATGGATATGATCCAACGTATGAGATGAAATATCTATGTTTTTGACAATAACCTATAAAATAAGTTTTGATAAATACAAAACTCAAACACATGATATAGAAACATCAAATTAAGTTTTTCTAAACATTTGAATCAACAACGTGTATGGATGAAATTAAAAAACACATATAATCATATAAACTCATTTTGATGAACTCTATTCATGAAACATAAAGATATATATACTAAGAAGCTCAAAAATCAAAACGAAATTTTCTAAAACTAAAACTGTTTCAAGAAAAACACATATAAATCTTGTGTGTGTATGTGCATGAGCTTGAGCTATCCACAACTAATCTATCCTTTAATTTTATCTAAAAATAAATCTTAACACTTACAAACATGGCACAAGCCTTCTTGAAAATATTCTCTTGAAAATCTTCTTTCTCCTTCTTAACTTGGTCCAAATCTTGATCCATGAGCTAGACTCCTCTTGAGTACTTGATACGATCTTTGAAGTGCGAGCCCTTGAATCAATACGTGCTAGCTCCAAAACATGACTTCGAATCTTTTGTTGAAGATAAACACTGACTCAGATCTTTATCAAATATCTGAAACTTATTAAACACAAGATCATTAGTACAATAACTACATGAGTTAATCATCATAAAAACTAGATTGATGTGCCTTTGGGCTAACAATCTCCCCCTTTTCGATGATGACAAAACTCATGGAGTTATATATGCATGGATTAAAGATAAGCTTCATGAAAGCTCCCCTTTAACTCTTCCATAGCGTAAACAATAAGGATATCCAATAAAGTGCATAAACTAAAAAAACATATATGCGTAAACAGAGATATAAACATGCATATATAAACTCTCATAATTCTTCTCCCCCTTTTTGTCAATTTATCAACAAAGGGGTGAGGACAATCAAAGAATAAAGATGTATATGTGATATACATTCATGAAGAGGGGAGACGTAAAATTAGCTCCCCCTGCATACATGCATTACATAGAGAAGGGATGACTAGACCCTAATCCACATAAAGCATAATGTACAATGTATAAGCGAAGATGTTAAGCTCCCTCTACACATGTGTATCGTGTAAAGAAGAGAGGTTAAGCTCCTCAATGTGAGATACACTCAATATGAATCTATATATAGAAGAGATGTTAAGCTCCCCTTGCATATAGGCATTATATATCAACAAATTTTGAAATCACTTTTTAAAATAATATTTTGAAATTTCTTAGAATCAACAAAATAAATTTTTGATACCAATGAAATCAAATTGTAGTTGACAAAATAAAAGTTGGTACCACTTGTAAAAAAAAAATTTAAGATACCAATAGTAGATTTTGATACCAATAGAAGGTGAAACATGAAGTACATTTTAATATTAAATAAATACCAATTGAAATCAATGTATAAGCTTGTAAAGATATCAATTAACATTTGGAATAAAATCAAGCTTAACATAAATATAATTTATGCTTTAGAAATATAAAGATATTGTAAAACAAGTACAATCAAATCATATATATGTATGTATGAAATTGAAAATACAAATTGAAATTGATGCTAATTGAAGTTTAAAGCATACATATATAAGAAACAAATATGAGTATACAAACATAAAATTCCTTGATGATCAAGTGTATAACTCAAAACTATCACCCAATTATGCACATGATAAAGATATTCAATTTTGAGCATAAAAAACACGCTCGCCCACCCAACCACCCTTAAAGGGTAGAAGTTTTCAAAAATAAGATTTGAAAATAGTTGCAAATTGAAAACACTACCAAGTGAAGAATAAATAAGTAGTTTAAAGTAATTTTTGAAAAACTAGTTAAAGATCCTTCAAACATGAACAAATCATATATACCATGAAGCATGCTAAATTCATAAAAGTTGATACTCGAAATTTATAGAGCACATAAATGCTCATGAAAACAAAGTCATGAGTAAATAAATGAAATGTGAGTGCACAAGAATTATGTGAATAGCATATTCATGAAAATAAGCAACAAAGCTCAAAACATCAAAACATATGAAAATCATAAAAATTTATTTTTCATTAAAATTAAATAAACTTCAAGTTATATATATGTTCTATCGAAACTAAAAATATACATACATATCCCAAACACAAACGAGTCCAAAATAGAATTTGCATGAAGGCAAGTGACTCAAGAGTATACATGTATATTTATTAGTTTTAGACAAAAATAACAAATACATGAAGTAAAACATGTACAAAATAGGGAAAACATGTATAAATGAAAGAATCATAAAAATTAGGTTATACGTGTACATGTAATGAGTACAAATGAGCAATGAAGCACAAACAGATAATAATCAAGTATTGCTCATTACTTATACAAGTATAAATACAGGTTATAACGAAAACTACATCTAGACAAGTAATCACCACAAGAAGCACAAAACATGATTATTTAACATAATGAGCATTGAAACCAAAACATGCTAAAATTATCAAATATAAAAGCATGTAAATTAAAATAGGAATTTAGAGATAGTTACCAAATCACGTGCACTATTATCTAAGCCTCCAAACCATGGTGGTCCTCCCACCAAACATCCTTGATAGCGAAGCAACAATTTGGTATGTCCATCTAGCTCATGCATCTACCACCAAGGCACCATATCTCTCAGGTCATGTGAGAGCCTACACCTACGTCAAACACAAGAGGTGGGGATTTTGGTATCCATTTTCTTTTGGGTCCACGGGGGTTAGTATTATAAGAAACCCAAACATTTTTATTTGTAAAATTTATATGATTTATCTTATCAAAATAAAACTTTGCTAAATGGCCTTTGCGCCTGCAATGTGCATATGCGTACACTCTAGTATGCATATGAGTGGTGTGAGTATGAGCATAGTGTACATATGTATGCCGTAGGGTTTGTGTATGAACATGTGGAATTTGTTTCTTGCGTAACATGAATTCCAATCTAGAGTGATTGAATGCACATTGCTCAAAGTGGATCCCGAACAATCAATATTCTTCTTCATAATGCAAATATCATTATTAATTTTGGAAGAAGAGATATGAGCATGAGAATCAAGAATCTTTTTCTTTTTAGAAATGTTTTCATTTTCTCTTAAAACAAATTTTCTTTTCAAAGAGTTATTTTCTTTCAAAACAATCTCTTTTTCTTTTTCCACCAAAGTGATTTCATTTTTCAAAGAATTATTTCCTTCACAAATATCATTTAATTTTGAGGACAAGGAAATATTCTCCTTTTTAAAAATTCATTTTCTTTTGAAATGCATTTAAATTTATTTTGAAAAGAATCTTTTTCTTTTAAAGAGGAATCATATTTATTTTTCAATCTTTTTTTATCCTTTTTAAGCAAATCATATTTTTCAAGAAGTTGTTGACAAAATAAAGCAAGTTCATCATATGGCATGTCAACATCTTCATCAAGCTCATATTTGGAGTTTAGCTCAAGGGGGTTTTCCCTTGGACCATATAGCATATGTTGGAAGCATCACTTCCATCATCCGAGCCACTCCCCATATAGTATTGGTTTTGTTCATCTAGGGAAATAAGTGTGTTCCATACTACGAAAGCCGAATCAAAGTTAAAAATCCTAGATAAATATTCATCATTTAGGGTTGACTTTAAAGCATGAAGGGTTTTTGCATTAGCCTCAAGGTATTTGCCATTTAAACAATAAAAATCTTTAATAGTGGCAAAATAAACATGAATTCTTAGGGCTTTGAGGCATATTGACATCTTAACTTTCCAAATTTAGATATTAAGAATATCAAACATGGGAGGTGTCATGAAATCTATATGTGTGTGTTCAAATATAGTGATTAGCTAAAATGAGGATCTTTAACTCAAGATTGTTAGACCTAAATCAAGAGCACCAAGCTCTAATACCAACTAAAAATACACCTAGAGGGGGGTGAATATAGCTAATCTAATGATGATGTTGTGGAATTAAAAACTATTAAGCTAACGCACAAGGCACAACAAAGAGTGTAGCCGAATTCCTGGTGAAGGGCTCTGGACTATCTCCTTAAGATCCACTGGGTTAAGAGTTGAGGTGCCACAATGGCTCTCTTGGTTGAATACAAGTGTGAGCACACAATCCCAAGCATATAACAATTAAGCATCAAGATATATCAAGCATATAAAAAGATAAGCAATGTAAGCATGCAAGATATGTAAATATAGGTAAGAGAGAGAGAGCAATCGCAAACACAAGAGAATTATTTCGTGGTTCGAGCACCCTTGCTCTACATTCTCGCCTTCAACACTATGAAGGATTTCCACTAGAAATGATCCCCAAGATCACTCGGTGTCGCAACACCTACAACGAATTCACACTGGAACTCTTAGAGTCACTAGTCCCTCTCTTGTTCCCGCAAGAACAACACACGCAAGCACACTAGCTTGCTGAGGCCGCACCTCTACATCGAGCTCCCATAAGAACTCGTCACAAACACGAATCCGTAAGTTCGCTTCCTCAAATACAAGATGAACACTTGGTGATCTCAACACATTGATCACCTAAAAACACTCTCACAACAAAGTTCTTATATGACTGATATAGCAATGAAAAGCTCAAGTATGTGTGAGATAAACTAGGATAGATTTGTGGTGAAAAACTCAAGAAATCTTTTTTGAAAACACTCTTGAAAACTCTCCTTTTGATATAAAAATATTGCCCTAAAATAAGTGGAGAAAACATCTAAAAGAGATGGGAAAATGGCTTTAAAACCCTCTCAAAATCTTGTAGAAAATAGCCCAAAATAGCCCTCTTAAATAGATTCTCAAAAACTAGCTATTGGGGTTAAACTGTAGGTCAGAATGACCTGTCGGTCGACCGGCCAGTCGACCGGCCAATGTTCATATTTTTGACCGTTGGGGCCTGCCGGTCGACCACCCGATTGACCGTGCCCTGGGCTAAACCTGTCGGTCGACCGCCCGGTCGATCGGGGCTAGATCCAGAGAGCAAAGCTCCCTGGACGGTCGACCGCCTGGTCGATCAGCCCTCAAGCCAAATGGCTGTGTACGTTCTGTGCGCATCGGTCTACCGCCCGATTGACCGACTTCTGTCTTGGTCGACCGGCAGAAGGCCAGGTCTGAAGTTTTTGAGATTAAAAACTTGGTCTTTTTAATTTCAATAAAATACCATAAAAGCACATAAAATCTACAAAATAAGTTCATTAACATACTTTGAAGTACAAATATGTGTGATTAAAAATCAACACATATTACAAACATTTTGAACCATTTTTGTAATATAAAAATTTTGCCTTAAATAAAAATCCATATTTTTCAGAATCAATCTTTAATTTGAAAAATGAGTTTGCCAAAACTTCTCCGAATACAGAAACATGATATTTTAAACACTTTTGAAGCTTAGTGTGTATGGATATGATCCAATACACATATGAGATGAAATATCTATGTTTTTGACAATAATCTCTAAAATAAGTTTTGATAAATGTAAAACTCAAACACATGATATAGAAATATCAAATTAAGTTTTTCTAAACATTTGAATTAAATAATGTGTATGAATGAAATTCAAAACACATATAAACAATATAAACTCATTTTGATGAACTCTATTCATGAAACATAAAGATATATACTATGAAGCTCAAAAATCAAAACGGAATTTTTTAAAACTAAAACTATTTTAAGAAAAACACATATAAATCTTGTGTGCGTATGTGTATGAGCTTGAGCAATCCACAGCTAATTTATCCTTTACATTTTATTTAAAATAATTCTTAACACTTACAAACATGACACAAGTCTTTTTGAAAGTCTTCTTCTCCTTCTTGACTTGGTCCAAATCTTGATCCATGAGCTAGATTCTTCTTGAGTACTTGATGCGATCTTTGAAGCGCGAACTCTTGAATCAACACGTGATAGCTCCAAAACTTGACTTCAAATATTTTGTTGAATCTTAACACCGACTAAGATCTTGATCAAATATCTGAAACTATTATACACAAAATCATTAGTACTATAACTACATGAATTAATCATCATCAAAACTAGAGTGATGGGCCTCTGGGCCAATACCTAGGTCCACCCAAAATATCGATACCGTCTTCTTTATCAATTTCTCTACCCAGTGAAATTATTTATATGTCAGTGTTACCTAAATAACTGGACTCAATCAATATCAGTGTACATATCCAAGTTTACATAGCAATAATATTTCATTTCCAGTAATTTCAGTAACACAAATTCTTTAATTTCATGTGATATACATGCATAACCATTCAAATATCATAAGTTAATCCAATTTAATATTCAAGATGATTTATCTAATTTTTTGGATTTTTATTTTATAATTATTTTAATCCATTTTCTCAAAATGACCATTTAATAATTCCACAATATTTTGTTCAAAATTTTTAAATATTCATCTACAACATATAAAATGTTATATGCAAGAAATAAATAAATATTACAGAGCATAAACATCTCATTAAAATTATTTCATGAACATTACGATTTTCTAACTATTTTACATGCTTGAAATTTCAAAATTAACAATTAACAATTTCCTTTAAATAAATAAATGTGTAAATTACAAAATTTTGTAGTGGTAAAATATACTCATGCAGTAATAATTAAAAACACTCACCTGAGATTGTCATGGATCCGAATATAGAATTTTCAAATTAACTCGATAATCTAAATTCAATTTAAATAATAATTATTAGAAATATTTAGAGTCACATTTTAGTTTCTGATTTTACAATACTTTTTCTGAAATTTTTCTGATTTTTCTAGATTTTTTTGAATTAAATTAAGCGCAAAAATAATTAATAATTCTTAACGGATCTTTTGCTACAGTAACAGGTCTGCTATAGTACCGGGCTTGGGTCTGAGTTTGGGTTTGGGTCTGCTATAGTATTATTGCTACAGTTAATATTTCTAATTTTAATTTATTTTATTTCTTTTTATTTATTTTTCTTTCTTCTCTTTTCTTTTTCCGAATTTTTTTTTGTTAAATGGGGACGAGTTCGGGTCTGTAACGGACCCAGGTCAGTAAAATAGACCCGGGCCTAACATGGGTCTAACCAAACCTGGGTCTGGCCAGAGTAGGTCGTGCCAGGCCCGGGTCTGGCTAGGCCAGGCCAGGCCTGGTCTGCTACTAATCAACGTACGCAATATGTTTGACGAAATGCCTAAACAAAAATAAAATCTCTTAGTTCGAGATTTACTCAACTAAAATGCTTACCCTAAGTCTGAAAGTCCCCTCCACATCCAGTAAGGCTCTGATCTACTTCTAGTTGGGTTGGAAGAGGTGATATGAGAGGAGAATGAGTAGAGAGTAGGGCATTCTCTTCTTTATTTTTTCTTCGATTTTGGTAAAGAGAAGATGAATATATAATTCCCCTCACCTATTAACTCACCCTTAAATTCATGCCTTAAGGTCAGGGAAAGTTGTAGAGAGTGGAAATAGGTGGGAGTGAAGATGGAGGAGAAGTTAGAGATAGTGGGAGAAAGTGGGGGAGTTGAAGTTGTTGTGGTGGGGGTTAAAATAAATAAAATGTAAAAATAAACACCATAATAAGTGTGGCCCCCTGGTTAAGTTATAGGGCTCTTGGGCATGGGTGCTTGGGTTCAAAGCTTGGTCTTAACAAAAATATTACACTTTTTAATTTAATTTAATTTTAAGTGATAAGCCATCTTACATGGGTTTTGGCCTAAACGTAATTCATTTCAATTCATTTTTTTCCTTTTATTAAACAATTGTTAACCACTTTAATACTATAATAAAAAAATTATATATAGTATTTACTACGATATTAGTGAACATGGGTATTACTATATCACACCTCTGACAAGGTTCAATCTAATCCGTCAAGTTAATATTACACCTCTGACGGTAAAGAAATACTTAGATCCCTGTCATGTCTAGTCTTACTTGTTATTCTTATTAATAGGATGGCAAGTCCACTTTAAAATCACTGTTAAGTTGATATCACACCTTTAACTGTACTCTCTTTCCCCCAACTGAGTCTTAATTACGTTAATACTAAATCTCTGATGATGGACTCAATCACAACCCCCTACGGAGTAAAGAGTTCACTCGTTATTCTCACCCATAGGATGACAAGTCTACAGAAACTATCTCACTCTTGTCAAGTTAACACCACACCATTGACAGTAACCTTAAATTCCTTAAATACAAATTTTCAACATTGAGTTACTAAGTAAAAATATCACACCTCTTGTCTGATTTTTAATGCAAAAAGGAAGTCAAATCAAATAAGAAGGGAGAAAAAAGGTGTCACTTTATTGATATTCAAAAATATGAAAGTGGTACAAAACACTCTCTTATCCAATAAGATTGGGTATTACAATAAAGGAATACAAAGAAGTCCCTCTTGCTCAGCGAAAGGTTGCACTCACTCCTTGAAAACATTGAAGATACACAAAATTCGTCTTCTTGACTATAGCCGAGAACAACAGATTGACTTCCTCTCCTCTTGAAAGCAGTAGTCTTTCTCGAGGTTGAAATTCAAGGGAGCATTCTGACTCCACCTGACCAACTAGTGCAAAGATTTTCACAAGGCCGTAACCCTTCACTTAATGGGAAGCTCCGCCACCAGAAAGTCATCCAATGAGCATGGGTTTTTCGTCGCTATCACTTCTTTGAACAAGATTGGTGAAGGGAGGATTCAGGACCCTACTGGTGATGTTCTTTTTCTCGTGATCTTCAAATGTGCCATGCTCATTGTGATCAGAAAGGATCCGAGACCTTACTTGTGCATCATATCTAGTAATGTCTTGATGTGTATCGGAACCGCGTGGATTTTCCTCACTCTTGAACAGAAATTCTAACTTCCCAAGTGGTCACCAAACAAACAAACTAGTCATTTCATGTCTCCTTCAATGGACGCGGCAAAGACACTGGACCAGCACCATCGATATGGCAAAGACCTGCAAGAAGGAAAAAATACGAGCGTTAAATTTCTACAAAGACAGAAAACATGAATCCAGAAACACAGATGCGGGTCTTAAGTTATGAACTCCAGAAGCAAGTCTTATATGCGATCCTCACATTTAAAGCTTCAAGACGTAGAGTTTACCACGCTAGAAAATATGGATTCGAATGCAAGACCAACATTAAACTCGCATCTGATGATTGAAACTCGGGGCATATAATAAAGATGCAGACGTAGGCCTTAAAAATTTTCTAAGTCATGAAATCCAACGTAAGTCTTATAAGCAAAACCCCCATTTAGGGCTTCAAAATGAAGAGTTTTCCGCACTCGCATCTAAAGATCTTAAAAGACAGTCTAAGACTTCAAGACGTAGAGTTCGCCACACTCGCGTCTAAAGATCTCAAAAGAGTGTTTAAGGCTTTGAGAAGTAGAGTTCGCCATACTCGCATCTAAAGATCTTGAAAGAGCGTCTAAGGCTTTAAGATGCAGAGTTTGCCATACTCACGTCTAAAGATCTCAAAAAAAGTGGTCTTAAAAATTTTCTAAGTCATGAACTCTAGACGTGAGTCTTATATGCAAAACCCACATTTAAGGCTTCAAAATATGGAGTTCACCACGCTCGTGTCTGAAGTACTCGGGACTCAGAAATCTACAAGCTTGCATTTCATCAGTTAATGCGACGATCGCATTTGCAGGGCATGGACGCAAGGATCCCAAGTTGACTGTCTAAACTTCATGAAAGAATTTTCAGAAGTTTCGGAAGAGATCAAGAAACCGAGTATGGACGCACAGATCTCAAGTCAACTGTCTAAACTTCAAGAAAGAAGTTTCAAAAGTTTTAGAAAAAGATCAAGAGACAGTCTCTTTATGATTGGTGATGACAGAGACAGAAGGAAACAAAGTCTTATTCTGTCAAAGACCATTTCCTACCTGAAGAAGAGTTCTTTAGTGGGAGGACATCATCCGTCAAGACAAGGCCATGAAAGAACCAGAGAAGATGCTTTTTGATTGTGAAATCACTTAACAGTGATAATCTTTGAAGAAGATTGCAAGAAAGCAACAAAGCTTTGAGTTGTTTTAAAGAACTCTTAAAGTTCTTCGGGATGCAGGCTCAGAGAAGAAGACAGTCTAGGACTATAAAGGTTCTTTAGAGCACATGCCTGTGAAAGACAACAGTCAACATGGTCTATTTATAGGCTCGTTAATGTCAATTAACGACATAAAAATCAAAACCATTCTTAAAGGCCAATTAATAACATTAATTTGTGACGCAAATCTCAAATCCAGTCTGAGTAAGAAACATGGATTTTTGCCCTAGGAAGTCCCGATGACACGCGTCCCCAACCATTAACGCCAGCTTTGCTTCGAAAGATCCAGCGAGACTTTTGCGCACAGAGAGTCACGTAATCAAAACTGCATTTTATAACTGCAAGCGACTCTTCAAGGGCCGCGTTTGAAGTTCGTGTCCTTTCATAAACCAAAGGCCGCATCATCTCTTCATTAGCCAAGGGTTGCGTCCCTTTATCAATCTAGAGCCATGTCTCTTTGACAACCGAGAGTTGCATCCCCTCCAACAAGTTGAAGAGCGCAGGGTTGCGTTCCTTCATCAATTCAGGGCTGCATCCCTCTAGCAAGTTAAAGAGCAGGGTTGCATCCCTTCCAGCAAGTTGAAAAGCACGTCTCTTCAATAGCCAAGGGCTGCTCGCTTCATCAATTCAGGGCCACATCTCTCTTCAATTCAGAGCCCCGTCTCTTAATAATTCAAAGTTGTGTCTCTCAATAACTCAAAGTCCTCGCTACAATTCAGGGCCGTGTCTCATCAACAACTCAGTGTTGCCTGAGGTTCTTCTCTACAACTCATAGTTGAGTCTCAGCAAATGGATAAGGACTGAATCTCCATAATGGTCAAGAGTCGCGTCTATGAAAGCTGCGTTCTCCCACGCATCAAAGAGTCCTTCTGATTCTCAAATACAAAGAAGGAATAAAGATGATACAAAATTTGATAACTTTTATTATTTATATAAAAATAATAAAAATGATACAAACACTCTTTTATTTGATAAGTAGAGTGTTACAAAAAAAAGGAAGAAATACAAAAAAGGGGAGATACAAAAGGAGGAGGGCTAGTCCCGCTAAGCCAAAGAGTGAATATGGTCCCGGAGATGCTGAATCTCACGCTGGCGTGTTTTCTCAACCTTTGCCCAAGCATGAACCCTCAATTTTTCTTCTGGAAAGAATTTCTTTAGGGCTAGTTATGCTTGAAGAGATTTCAGCTTGGAAGAATGGGCAGTAAGATCTTCTTGAACCAGCTTCTTGGCAGCCTCTAGCTCCTCCAGATCTTCTTGGCAGCAGTAAGTTTCTTCTCATTAACCTGAATCAAGGCTTGCACCTTGGCGATAGCTGCCGAGCATTGGCTATAACTTACTTTGCGTTCTTGGTGATGACCTTAAATTCTCTGAAGTCATTAACCAATCTCTAATAACTGGCCTGGAAGTCATTGAGGTGACGAGCCTCCTCAGCCATCTACTCTCCATCTGTTTCCGTTCGCAATGTTGAGCAGCGAGGAGCTTATTTAGCATCAATCGGGCCTCATCCACCAGATTAGCCTTTTTTAAGGTCCTCAGTTCTTTCAAGCATATCCCCAACTGCTCGACTAGCATTAGATATGCCTTGTCCTGAACATCCAGTATGATGGATGTTCTCGATCTGGTTTTCAATAAGCACTTGGGCAAACTTGAAGGAACTTCTTTCAGAAAGAACCAATTCGATGTAGAACTTCGTGGAAGTGAAGAATTTTTGCACCATCTGATGAGCCAATTCTTCCATGATGTCCATGACTGGAGCCAACTCTATCGATGCACTCTCGGACCCCCATTCTATAATTGTAGGAATGGTATCCATAGAGGCAGGAGCCATTTCATTTGGTGCAGAGACGAGGCCAGCAGCAGGTTCCGTCAATGTCGAGATCGTAATCGGCACCTCCGGGATTGTTACTGTGGTAGCCTCTTAGATGACAACCACAGGGACAGACTTCACAGTACTTGGTTCAGCTGTTGAAATCAGAAGTGCATTGTCCTCTACGCCAGTGCTCATCATGGCTCTTCCACTTGAGCCATCCCGATACTCTCTGCAATCATAATGTCGATGTTAGCAATAACGATGTGAATGAGAGTATATAGAGAATCTTTATTCTCTTACCAAGCTGACCATCCAAAAGGGGTAAATCCTTTGGCAGGCTGCTCTGGGATGAGGGTTCCCGATCACGGTGGTTGTACCCTCGGAGATTGCGCCAGTGGCAGGAACTTCAAAGCCCTCCGGCTGGACAGCTCCTTAATTATCTCCTCAATATGAGAGGAGGTTTCAACTCCGACATCGATTCAATCCTACAAATAATACTCAGGTGAGCATTAAGACAATATTCATATGAAGAAAGGAACAAGTGCATAGCAGAAATACCCTAGGTAGTGGTGATCTCTCCCGATGGCGGAACCATTGCAAGAATATCCACCCGCATCTCTTTCTTAGAAATTTATGAAAACTTGCTGGTGTCAAGAAGAATAGGTTCATCACTGAAGTCAACTTCATCTCCTAAATAGTCACTATGTTCTTTAGATGACGAAGATGACACCTGAACCAAGGACGCCTCAGTGACTGGAGCTTTGCCACTGAGAACCCCAATGGTAGGGCTAGGCTCTGCACCCCGAGAGGCCAGTATCAAGAGACTGGGAGAGCTCGACTGTTGCACCTTCTCTCTTTCTTGAGCCGAGGAAGCCTCCAGCTGAGTTGAAACTCCCAGTTGAGATGAGATTTCAACTTTAGCCCTCTTTGTTACTTCTACCGGCTATTCTATGACCATAGCCCCTTCGGCCGCAGTGGACTGGCTAGCAGGCTCTACTTCCGACAAAATCGTGGGTCCCCTGCTACGCATATCCCGGGGACAAAGAGCAAGGAGTGCCTCATCTTCTTCTTTCTTCTTCTCTTCCTCTTTCTCCTCAGTACCAGAAGGGATTATTTAGAGCATCTGGGCTGAAGCTGCAGCCTCAGATCCTTTTATTACCTTCTTCTGGCTAGACTCACCTTGGGAACTAGAGGCTTGAGGACGCATGTGCATAACTTGCCGAGTCCTCCGAGTGGGCTATTTCTCTATAGCTCATACTCTAGACTCTGACCCTAAAGCTGCCTCTGTTCTGCTGGTCTTCTTCCTGGCCTCCATTTTGGCCTCCCTCTCGGCTTCCATGTACTCGTTCGCCCTCCGCATACAGCTCTTGGAACCCGATTTGACTTTATATGATGCCTTAATACGATTAATACAAAAAGTATTCATTCCAAAGTCGGGCACCCTACTAGTAATGAAGTATCAAGTACAGAAGCCAAGGCTAATATAACAATTGAGCGTCTTGTGAGGAAGGTTGAAGACGGGCCCTGTTCCCCTAGCTACACTGTAATACCACGCTAGGGCGCCTTCAAACAAGTTATCGCTAAAGTAAATGCCAGTGTTGGGGTTGCCGACGTATAACTGATCATAATCGAACTGCCTAGCAAAATGGCTGGGCATGTAAAGCTCGATCGTGCAGGAATCTCCTTGCTGAAAGATCAAGTATCCAGGCTGAATGTTGATGAGCCACCAGAAGACCCCAGAAGGAAGCAATGTGAACTCGTCTGGGCCAGCAAGGTCGGCGAACTAGTCCCCGTATGATGCGTAAGATATCTTGGGGAATCATCAATCGAGCTGATAGTTTGAGCTGCTCAAAATAGCCTTCCGAACATAGAACATATAGTATTGTGATTTGCTCAAGCTTTTCAACCTTTGCATGTAAAGGACGAAGCTCTTTGAAGGAGACACTGCTGTCATCAGCGATGGGCAATGCATGACATACCGGGCCATCATGTATGTGTAAGGAAGCTCGATTCTACGATTGGGAGTCCTTACTTCCGGCCTCCCCTCCGAGTCCACATGCCTGCCCTGGGAGTCTACGACATCCTCCACTTGACACATGTTTTTCGTCAATACTTGCAAGCCACTTCGCCTATCATTGCTTGAAGGAGAGATATCAACCTCTCGTACACCAACAGAACCACCAGGTGCACCACATCGGCGACTATTGCCTCGTGCGGTAGCGTCGGTACCATGCAACGCTTCAGCCACAATGTCAGGAAACCCGCCAATAGGTCCCAGTCAGATCTAGAGATCTTGGCCTAATGGTAAAAGCTTTCAAAGACCATATCAGGCTTGAAAGTATCCTCGTTTGATTCCTTCGTTTACGAGCTTGTGGAGGCACTGATCCTCTCGCCAATCTCTTCATCAGTGCTAGAAGCCAGATGAGTCACTAGGTTAGACTTATCATTTATGTCATTGAAAAGGTAGCTCACCCAGGACATCTGCTTAACGCCTCTGTTCCTCCAGCCAGTTATCTACGCACAGATGTGGAAGTGGCATAGCACTTCCCATTAAGTCTTGCAGTAAGTGAAGCTCCTCGGGAGTTGGAACATACTCTTTATACGGAGCATCTCCAATCATCAGCCCTGAAACCTCTTATTGCTCATGGAAAGCGAGCCCAATCTCTCCAGCTGGGGTGAAGAACGTGCCCGTAAGGGGATTGTAACACTTCAAGACACCGTAAAGTGGTGGAAGCTCTGTGGGATGCCATACTAAATGGCCCTAACAGCCTGATGCAATCTTGCCTGCTTCAAAGAGTCCTCGAGCTCTGTGAGAACAAAGCCCACCATTTTACCTTACCATGACTTATCTGAAGAGTGAACCCACCCGAGCGGACGAAGTCAGTGGAAAAGTCACCTCTCACCTTTAGGAATTGGTTGATGAAGGTGGCAACTAATTGAGGGGTCTACCCTATCGAGTATTTATCCCTGACCAGTCCAGGATGTATCCCAAATACATCTCTCCCATGACTGGCAGCGTAAGCTTCATTCAAGCCCAGTTTGCCGAGAGACACATCGGAGATAGACTTAGAGAGGTCCCACTCCATTGCACGGCATACTGATATGTGCTGCAGATACGCCAAGGGATATATCCTCTTCATGTTGGGAAGAAATAACCTCCTATCCCCGATTTAGCTGAGCCATTTATAGTCTCTGTCATACAGAATCCTGTCATCTTCAGCAATGGCATCGCCAAAAAAGAAGTCGGGTTTCTTCAGTGCGATACAGGTGTCAGACTCGAATCGTCCATTGATCATGATCTCTTGGAAGGTTAGCATGCTAAGGTTGCTAAGCTGTCCTGATGCTCTCTTGATTTCAGAGCAAACACTGGAGCAGTCTGTTGGAACAAAACGTAAGGATACGATCGGCTCCGCCTACATGTCCAAAGTGGCACTTCTTGGACAGAGGGTTTGTGGAGTATCATACTATAAAAAGGACAACACAACAGTCAACAACCTAAGAATTGTCAAAGTATTGAAGCTCAGACGCAAGGTTCACTTTAGGACTGCATCTAATGAGTAAGACACGAGATTCAGTGAAACCCGCGTCTAAACTCAGAGACGTGAGGTTCACATGAAGTTCGCATTTGAAACTCCACAACTAAGAAATTTCTCTAAGTATTAGAATCAGACGCGAAACTCAGTGAAACCGTGTCAGACCTCAGTGAAGCGAGGTTCACATGAAGTCCGCGTTTAAATTCCACCACTTAGAAAATTTTCAAGTGTCGGGATCATACGCAAGGCAAAATAAAACACGCATTCAACAAATAGATACGACTCAAGCCAATGAAGTGAAGATGCGGAGATTATCAAACCCGCGTCTTGCCTATCAGTGCAAGAGCTACATTTAAAAATCAAACACAGACATGAGTCTCACGTTGGCTGTTCAACTCAGCAGAAGCTTAAAAGTTAAGATAACTCTTCGAGTTCTTTAATGGCAGAAGCTGATTCAATTAGTCTTATTACCTAAAATGGGGGCCTCCTACGCAGAGAACCTCCCATTTAAACCTCTGGAGCGGCGACGCTCGAGGAAGAAGCCACAGACTTGGTCTTTGGGGCCATCTTGATGGTGAATTCTTTAGAGAAGGTGAGAAAAAGGAGGTAAATCATGAAACTTTTCTTAAGTTCTTAAGTTCTTGACGCAAAGTTCAATGAAGAAGAGAAGAGTCTAAAGATGACTCTTGAAAGATCGCTGTCTTTTTATTGACGTAATATCGGTTGAGATACGCGGCCCGTGTCTCGAGATCGATCGTCACTAGATGCGTGGCAATGCGCTCAAAACGCGAATCTCGCGTTTAAAAAGAATAGTGTCTCTTCAGCTCCGTCAGACATGTGGCAACACACCCAGAACGCGACCCTCACATTTAGCAGAGCTATGTCTTTTCAACAAAGAGAAGTCCGCATCTCCATGTCAAAGTCTGTGTCACTTCAACAAAGTGAGAGCTACATCTCCACTTTGAAGACGCGTCTCTTCAAAACAAGAGAGTTGTGCCTCTATTCCAAACAAGAGTTGCATCTTTACTTTTAATCAAGTTCACGCATGTGACACTCAGAGTCGTGTTTCTACATCAAGTTAAAGGTGCATCTCCACTTTGAAAGAAACTCGCGTCTTGATAAAACAGCAGAGCCGCGTCTCTTCAATAAAGTGAGAGATGCGTCTTCATTTTGATGTTCACGTCTCTCAAATGAATGAGAGTCATATTTCTACTTCAGATGATGTCTGCGTCTCCAAGGTAATATGACCTTCATGTCTACAAGGCCTGTGTTCAGTTTCTGCTTCTGCAATCAGTTCAATAGTATACTGGCAAAAGCAGTTAGTAATTTCCCCCAGTTCAACAGTACACCGATAACCAGCTCAGAGTACCGATGAGGTCTGGACTGCTATCTGGACACTCATGACGATCATCTCACGCGGCTTCAAAGAGTTCAACAGTACACTCACAAAGACTAAAATCCAGATAAGATCAAGCTCAAGATATCTCAAAAAATTGCCAGTCCAGTCTTGCGAGCTTACTGCCAACAGAAAAGTCCAAAGTGTTTCGAAACCCGTCCCAATCAACCGCGGAGTTTTGAAAACTTTGGAGGAGTTTTGTAGACTATATAAAAATTACTGAAGATAAATCATTAGATAACAGAGTATATGTCTCAGACGCGAGGCTAATCAAAGCCACTCGTCCAATACCATGATGCGGGGCTTGAAGCCTGCACCCTCAGCATCCCTCCAATGTCAAAAGCAGAGCTTGAAGCATGTGTCTCCGTACCACTTCAGGGCTCAGACACAAAGCTTGAAGCTCACGTCTCAAACGTGAAGCTCGGGGCACACATCTAATATCACGCCAATGATGAAATGCAGAGCATGAGGCTCGTATTTCAACACCACCACGGCGCTCAAATGCAGAGCTCAAGACCCGCGTCCCGCATCACCTCAACAGCTAGTCGCAGAGATCAAGCCCGCATTTCAACTACAGAGGAGCCCTGTGTCTCAGTTATAACTACCTCCATTACTGGGTCAAGTACTGCCCACGTAATGAGGGCAGTTAACTCCCATTATGGAGAGTTTTTAGGGACAGTTTTACCCTTGGAATCCCTATAAATAGCTCAGTTTGCTATTGAAGAGGGGTCGGATTTTCCAGCTAAGGAAGATTAGCTTTATAAAGAGTTCAACTCTTCTACACTAACTTTTTTGAGTTCAAGTTTTTCCCTAACACTTTTTGAGATTTCATTTGATAGGATCTGCGCGACTCCATCTGTGATCCAAGGAGAAGAGTTTTAAAAGAGCTTGATGTTCACCCAGTCAACGAAAGACAAGATTCACTTTCCACTGCAACGTAAAGAACTCAACCTTAAATAAATAGAAGATCTGAGCTTGAGTGTCTTCTCTCTCTTATAGTTGGAATTCAAGTAGTTGTAAATTTTCACTGATCCAAGGAAATTTTGCAATACACTTTCAACTTTCCTCCCCGTACAACAAGAAAAAATCTGTGCCATCAAGGAGATGTAACCTCCAAGAAGTTTTAAAGAACTTTGAGGATTACAGGAACGTTTGGCTTACATCAAAAAATTTATATCAAATCTCTTAGGATGTTGCCACCCTTCACCAGGTTGATGAAGAAGGGAGTTATTCGTTTAGGATAATGCTTGCTAGCAAGCACTTGAGAAAAATGAAGCAATACCTCACACATCCGCCTGTTCTAGTAGCTCTAGTATCAAGGAAACCTTTCTTGATATATGTAAGAGCTATGAATCATTATTTGAGAGCTTTGCTAGTCTAAACCAATAATCAGGAACATGAGTAAGCGATTTATTACCTAAGCAGGACCATGATCGGGGCTGAATATTGATACAACCTGGTCGAAAACGAGTGTCTCACTTTAGTCTTTTCCATCCAGAAGATGCGACACTATCTGGTGGGATGGTTCATTCATATCATCTGCAGAGTCAATAATCTAAGATTGCTCATGACAAATCCCTTGTCGCTAAACGGTCAATTGGCGAAATAGGCTGTGTTGCTCCCGCAATCTGAGATGCAATTCATTACACATAAGGGAGTCAAAGATTAAGCCAAGGCGGATTTTTTGGCTGATTATCCATACTCAAGATCGACGAAACTTTACGAAAGTCTCCTAGACGAGATCGCAGAAGTCTGTATGACTCAGACATCCTTCAAAGAACAAACCTGACAACTATTCTTTGATGGCGCCTCAAGAACAGATCCTAGAGGAAACATCATAGTGGGAGTGGGGTAGTACTTATATCTCCTCAAAACTATGTGATTTCTCGTGCGTTTTCACTAACTGAGTCATTTTACGGAATACGATGCTTTGTTAATCGGAATGTAGGTGCCAGAACATATTGGTGTCAGATATTTAAAAGCGTACAGTGACTCCAAGCTCATCGCCAACCAAGTCCGAGGGGAGTGCGAAGTCCGACATGAAGACTTAGCGTCCTACCAAAACGCGACTATCAATATGGCTGAGATGTACAAAATTTTTTACATAGACCATGTACCTCGGCAGCAGAATGCACATGCAGATGCGCCAGCATTCCTCCCCGCTTCACTAGCCCTTCCAGCTGGAGCAACAGAGGAAGTAATCATCCATAGCCATGACTTGTATTGCTTAAGATTCACCCTTGAAGATAGTCAGACTCTGGAAGATGTTCAAGTCAATGAGGTTCTTTAGACTTCAACAAATCTAGAACACTGGGATTAGCAATCCCCATTCATCGACTTTGTCTTATACGATGTACAACCCGATGATCCTAAGGAGGCAGCTGCCATCAAAAGAAAAGCTCCTCAGTTCTATTATAATGCAACTACGTGAATATTGTATCGCCGATTGTATGATGGAATCTTACTCCTCTCTCTTTCACACAATATAGCATAGAAAGCAGTCAAGGAAGCTCATGATGGTACGATCTCATCAACCCGGACCCAAAGCTGAAGACCAACTCTGAAGGCCTAGCTACTACTGGCCGAAGATGGTCTCTAACTTTATCGCCAATGCTAGACGATGTCATGCTTGTTAGATCCATGATGACTTCATGCATCAAGTACCAGGCCATCTTCATCAAACGTCTTCTTCATAGTCATTCGAGGTACAAGGAATGGACATCATTGGACCCATCATCCACCAACATCTAAATGACATCAGATTATCCTAACTATAACTGATTACTTCTCAAAATGGGTGAAAGTTGTTCCCCTAATAGAAGTAAAGATGTCTGACATAATCAAGTTTATTAAGCATCTTGTACTATAGTGCTTCGGCGTACCTCGACGAATCATCCACGATAATGTGCCCAAATTTGTTAGCCAAGCATTCAAAAAATTTTGTGACAAATTCAAAATTCAAGTGTGTTCTCAATGACATATTACTCAGCTGCCAATGGTCTTGCAGAAGCCTTCAATAGGGAAATTTGAAAACTTCTTAAGAAATTTGTCTTGAAAAGTCAACAAAAAAGTTAGGTGAATTCCTTTGGGCCTATCGCACAATAGTGAGAATCCCGACAAAGGCTACACCATTTTTCTTGGTGCACGGAGGTGAAACTGTACTTCCATTAGAAATTTAGATTTCATCTCGTGTATTACTCTCACAACAGAGATGATGAACGAGGATAAGCATTGACTGCGCCTTCAAGAATTGGAAGCATTAGATGACAAACGGCCTCCCACCTCAACAACAAATTAAGCTTCAAGTTTGAATTGCCAAAGCCTTCAACAAGAAAGTCAAGGAATGAATCTTTAAGAAAGGTGATCTTTTCGTAACTGTCCGACTATCTATGGTCATGGCACATAAGGCCAAAGGCAAATTTCAACCCAAATAGGAGGGACATTTTGTAGTAGAGATAATCTACTCAAATGGAGCTTATCGTCTCATAAATCCAAATGGCAATATGCTCATGATGCTGATCAATGACAAGTTCCTGAAGAAATACTTCTCATAATCAAGATAACACTTTACTCAGATAAGTATCCTAACTAATTAGTTGCATTAGAGTTGGGATCGAAGATGTTTGGGAGAGCGCCAAAAGAATAGCGTACCCGCTCAATGGATTGCTTCTCTAATGATTACATTGAGCCAGCCGAACATGGAATACCATGATGCATGATGTCAGTATTGAAGAAATAATAAAGATAACTATCGGTTTTAGCCTGATCACTTTTCTCCAATATATAGACCTACATCCACTTTCAATTTTGAAGAATAGGTCATATTTTAAAGTCGAGCATGCTCAGGAAATAGTTTTAGGTACTCTTCTTTTTGATCGTCTCTTTCGATCCAACAAGATGGCTTCCCTAGCCTGACTTTTCCATATGTAATTGTGGCATATCATCTAACCATCCTTTTGACGGGTTATAACTGGGCTTCACGACTACTTCAATCAAACAATCCCTATAACCGATCAACTGATTGAATGAGTTTATCTAATGGCTGGTCAAGCTGAACTCATTGAAGACGGCTCATAATGCAGTCACTGAACTCATTGAAGAAGGTATGTGATACATTTTCATAGAACCTTTTCAGTGTTTTCCACATTCATATCAATATCTGACCATCGGCTGAGAATAAGAGTTTTGATTATGAGTGAGATGGGAGAAACCTCAAAGGGAATGCCACTTTTATGATAAAATTCCCCAAGGAGTTTACACTGACCATTTTAAACTCCTGCGAGATTTTAGAGGTTATCTGTGAAATAAGAAAAAAGTATATCATATACTTTGTCAAAAATATTTACTTTAAGTGATATAACAATCAGATATCTCTGATGGCTAAGGATAGAGGAATATATTGGCTTTTAAGTCCAATGAAAAATGCTCGACAACTCATCATGCTGAGAGGAATAGCATGGTTAGGTAAACACAAATGTTTGTTGTTAAAAACAAACCAAACCCTTTAATAGCTAAGAATTTGCTAAAGATCCTAAGGGATCTAATCCCATGCATAACAATCTAAAGCTTTCGATGGCTAAGGATAGAGAAATATATTTAAGTCTAATATAAAATCCTCGTTAACCCATCATGCTGAGGGGAATAGCATGACTAGCCCAACGCAAATCGTAGTTTGTGAAGGCAAACCAAATCCGTTGATAGCTGAGGGTTTCTTAAAAGTCCTAAGGGAGTTAATCCCTCCTATTCCTACCAAAATACTTTACTAATTCTCTCCAATGAAATGGTAAATCTACAAAAGTTGTACTCATTTTTCCAACGAAATGAATTATAAATTGAACATGTTATGTTAAAAATGACACCTCTGACAGTAAAATTTCAACATATCACCGACGGATAAGATTTCAACTTGTTAATTTTCTTCAATAAAATGACAGGTCCACAAAACTTGCTCAAATCACTAAACTAATCCCGATCAAGTTAAAACCCAATGAAAAATGTTCGACAACTCATCATGCTGAGAGGAATAGCATGGTTAGGCAAACACAAATGGTAATTGGTAAAGACAAACTAAATCCGTTAATAGCTGAGAATTTGCTAAAGATCCTAAGGGATCTGATCCCACGCATAACAATCCAAAGCGTTCAATGGCTAAGGATAGAGAAATATATTTAAGTCTAATATAAAATCCTCGACAACCTATCATGCTGAGGGGAATAGCATGACTAACCCAACACAAACTGTCGTTGGTGAAGGCAAACCAAATCCGCTGATAGCTGAGGGTTTTTTAAAAGTCCTACGGGAGCTAATCCCTCCTATTCCTACAGAAATACTTTACTAATTCTCTCCATTGAAATGGTAAATCTACAAAAAGTTGTTCTCATTTTTCCAACGAAATGAATTATAAATTGAACATGTTATGTTAAAATGACACCTCTGGCAGAAAAATTTCAACATATCCCCGACGGATAAGATTTCAACTTGTCAATTCTCTTCAATAAAATGACAGGTCTACAAAACTTGCTCAAATAACAAAACTAATCTCGATCAAGTTAAAACTACAAAACACCGACCAAACTTGCTCAAATCACAAGAAATTTTTGGTCAAGTTAAAAGCCACACCCTGACAGTAATTTTTTTCTATTTTCTAAATGAAATGAGGCCTATGCATAAAATTACACCTCTTACCACTTCCACTAGAGAAGTGTCAAATTTGTTTAAAATCACGCCTTCAGTTGCTAAATTAACCGTTATGTTTGGCACACAAAACATATCCCTATCAAGTTAAAAATCACACCTCTAGGGGTATCTTCTCTCTATTTTATTAAGGAAAATGAGAACTATGGTTAAAATTACCCCTCTTCTATTCAACTTTCTCAATGAAACTTTCACAATGAAAGTGTCCAACCTTCAATTGCTAAGTTAATTGTTATCTCTGACAAAAGAAATTAACACTCACTTGGTTCAACAGTACACTGACAAAACAAATTAGAGCTCAGATAAGTTCTAAACTGCATTTCTAAACACTTATGATGATATTTCTGATTGGTCACTAATATTGCACATTTATTATCATATTCTCATACTATAGAATAAACTCTGCTTTTTTCTAATTAAAAGTTTAAGTTATTTGCAGGCCCATTCCTAAAGGAGAGTGAAGAGAAATGAGCCCAAAAGCCATCAAATTCTGAATTAAATTAGAATTAATTCAAACTCAGTAAATCAGGGCAGATCAAGTCGGTTCAGATCAGTTGAAAATCAGTTAGAACAAATTCCTACAAATCGATCGGTTGAAGCCAAGGATCAAAGGCCATTTTGTCAAAATCCCAGACTTAAACTGCAAATCCAACTGAAGATAAAAACACATCGAGGAGCCAGGGAGAACCACCAATAGGGTGTGGCCACCTGGCCATACCCTGGCTACGAAAACGCGGCCAAAGCTGCATTTTCGCGTCTTGGTTAGTGAGTTAGGGGGAGCATTTGCTCCCCCTATCTTCTCACACCTCTCCCCTCTAGGTTTTTGCCTATAAAAGGCAGGATTTTCACTGTAAATGGAGACGACCATGTAAAGATAGGATTTAGTCCAGTTTTTCATTCTTTGTAGTGTAGGTTTTTATTTTCTTTTCATGTAATTTTAGTTTTAATTTATGTAAATTGGAGGAGATCAGTGTTTCATAGGAGAACGAGAACGAAGCTTGTGCTGAGAGTGACACCGGTATAAGATTTCCTTCTTTTCTCTTATTATTATAAAGCCGAATCTATAGTCCCTTTTGTATGTACCTTATTTTTGTGTTCTTCTTCTTTTCTACTTTTCTTCTTTTGGTATAATTGTTATCCAAGTGAGTCTAAAAGCATCGAAAGAGCCTTGCCTTTGCGACTGCCACCGATAGCCCATGACGATGGATTTTGAGTTTCATTCCGTATCACTTCATACTTGTAATATCTTGATGATATAATGTGGAGGAAATGGGAATAAACCCTTATAGGCTATACGTTGATCGCCTCGCTTTAAGGTAACATCATTGCAAAGATTCAAGGTAGGTATTTAGCCAAAAGAAGTAAGTAATTTTTAGTTTCTCTTCTTTTAATCATTTAGTTTGGAACACCACAATTCACCAAATCGTTTATCACTCTTTTTCAATCTCATTTGTACAAATCACTTCTTATTTTTCCACCTTCTTATTCTACCACCTTCTTCCTAATTTAACTTTAACTCTTTTTCACTTTTCGTTTTAAGAACTAAAAGAAGAACTTTAACCATTCTTTGTAACATAAAAGAGAACTTACTAAAAAGCTTCTATCGCTAGTCCCTCCTTGTGGATCACGACCCCCATAGCCACTTGCTATTGCGGTAGAATTGAGAAATGTGCACTCTTTAATCTTAAAAGTTCTGAAATACTGTATTTGTGTGTAGGTTCAAGTTCAATCAATTTCCTGGGGCTTCAAGTAATTCAACAGTACACTCATGAAGACCAGAATCCAGACAAGATCAAGCTCCCGGCATTTCAAAAGAATGCCAGTCTAATCACAAAGCTCATGTCAATATGAAGTCCAAAGTATTTCAAAATCCTTTCCAGTCAGCCATGGGGTCTTTAAAACTTTAAAGGAGGTTCTGTAGGCTGTCTAAAAATTAGTAAAAATAAAAACTCAAACGCAAGCCTTATAGTCACGTGAGGGTAATGTTTCAACTCAAACGCGGATGTCATACTTCAACAAAATGCGACACGAAGTCGCGTTCTATACCAAACGCGATGGTCGTGCTGCTCTTCAATATGCTGACCTCAGGGTCGTGTTTCAACACAAGCCTGCATAGCTTCATGCTTTAACACAAATACAAACCTGAAAATACTCACGTTTCAACTTTAACATGAGGTTGTGAGCTCCGCGTTCCAACACAGACGCGAGCATTTGAACCCCATATTTCACTATCAAAGTGAGGTCCGCGTGCACCACATGACCCCTTTTCTACTATAACAGACAGTAAATACTGGGTCAAGCACACCCACCTTCTCCCCACATAAAGGGGAATAAATTCTATTATAGAGAGATTTAAGGGTGCAGCTATACCTAAAAAATCCTTATAAATAGCTATGAATAGCTAAGGGGAAGGGAGAGAGCAGCTTAGAGAGTTCAAGAGAGAAAGAAGAGAGAAGAATCTTTACAAACTTCCTGAGTACATGGTTAATCTCTTTGAAATTTCAGCCACTAATTAAGGTTTTATACTTTATTGGTGTGATTTCAACGAGAGCAAGAAGATTCGATGATTGTGCTTTCGGTTTAGCTTATCAATGGAGAGCAAGATTCACTCTCTACCATTACACAAAGAACCCAATATTAAATAAAGAGGAGATTCAACTATTCTTCTCTCTTTTGTAATCAAAGTTTGATCTACTGCAATTCTCTTTTTAATCAATTAAAACCTTTTACAATGAGTTTTTGAAAAACAAGTTAGATATTGTATTTAAAGAAAAGAAGACTTATATATTTGTTTAGAAAAGACTAAGAATGATTTTGATTCTCATAAGCGTATTTGCAAGGATAAAAGCCTTAAAATTGTTTTGACCAAAATGAGTTTGAGACTTTGAATAATAGAATGAACGTTTTAAATGTAAATTTAAGGCAATATGCTTTTGACATGAAGAAAATTGACTCCCTGTTTTTAAAGAGAAAAACCAAAAGAAACACACACCATAAGAACACACCAAGCATTTATACAAAGCATAACACACATGCTTCTTTGTATGGCAAGGTGTACACTAGTACACATTGTGTCCGTAAAGGCCATCTCGCATAATTTTGTTATTCAAGATTAAATTTAAAGAATAATAAATTTTAGGTTCGAGAAAATACTAACCTCAAGGATCCGATATGGGTAGCGACGAACACACGGAATATAATTGATGTATGTGTGTCCTCTTCCAAGAGTTAGGGAGAGATGGTGCCTTGGTGGTGAATGCATTTGGAGCTTGAAGGATATACCAATTTGGTGAATCGCTATCAAGAAAGTAAGATGGGAGAACACCACCTTTGGAAATGGAGATTGCTTGCTTCAATTGTATCGGTAACATCTTCACTTATTTTTAACCTTGCAATGCTTGCATGTTCATGATGTTAGTCAAAACTTGTAACACCCCAATCCTGTGGATACAGAGACGTTGTTGTAGCGCATATATACAGGGCGAAAATACCCTGATATATATACACTAAGCATCAATACAAAAGAAATAGAGTACAAAAGTACGTCGTGCATTAAACATTCCAACCAAAGAGTATAATTACAAAGTTATCACATGATATGGCATAATATTTCAAGTATATTAAAAGTAAGTACACAAGGAGATATACAAGTATAAACAGTACAAAAGAAGCTCAGAAGTTACAAAAATGAAATTCGAGAGTTGAGTAGGGGGCCTGGAAGAAATAAATCCCAGACGGTCAATCGCTGATCCACTATACTACCACTGTGCCAGTTTGATCAACAGAAAGTCTATCACAGTCCAGGCTTAAAGATCTAGACATCTAGGTTCAAGGTTATCAGAAACAACCCAGACGAGTGGTAAGATGAGTGCCAAGTTGCGTGCACAACCAGGCAATGTGTACATGATCAAATGACGTGATTCAAGCATGCAAGTACAGGCATTGACCAGTAAATGTGAAGAGAAATCAGGAAATTAATGGAAAATCCAGAATAAAGTTAGCACACGTGTAATGATAAACCCTAATAGAGAAAGCATGTATCAAAAATCGTGTCGTGAGCATAGGCACACACAAACATGAAATGAGACATCAATTAATGTGTTAAATAAAAGTGTAGCCAAAATAACTTGTATAAGCTTTGACTTGGATTCATGAGATTGATACGTCGAGGGATAATTCAAACAAGAAAACCCTCATATATATACCATATACTTCATGTCATCATAACCCAAGTTTATACAACTCGAGTTACCCAAAGTAACAGTAAAAATGTTAGGAATAATTACTGCATCACCAAAATTATATATAAGAGACAGACAAGATAACTTAATTATACAATAGTAATCATCAGTGTCACCTGTTCATACCGGGTCCATACTCCAGTAGAACTCAATCCGTACTCTGATATACGGATACCAATATTTGGATGAGAAAGAAATTCAATAACACCCACTATTGGGTTTATTATTGTTTTGTAATTAAGTTTTATCTGGAGCCAGATGTCGTGTGATTATGCATGTAAAGTGCAAGCCGGTAAACCAGAGATCAAGAAATCTAGCACAGTAACTTAGAAATCATATATAATAAACAAGGTGTCAGTTCAAGTCATATTACATGAATAAATGGATTACAATAGTATAGCAAGTCACAAGTAAGAGTGGGCAAAACTAGTTGTATAGCCCAGTATACGACTTTATGAGGCTAGTGTTAGATCTGTTATTTTGATGTTTTGATGATAACAACATAAAATGTGTGTACTAATATCTTAGCAGTATTTGAAACTACGTTATCTTCTCATCAAGCTCATATACTATTATATCAAGGCTCATGTGAAGATTCCAGAAGATTTATTGAAGACATGTAACATTTATAATATTGCAAATTTTGTTTTTCATATTTTAGTTACTAATGTAAAAGCCTTGAATACATACACATACCCTATTAGATGATTACATTTCATATTTGCATATTTATTGTCACATTTGCTCATTTATCCTTGATTGTTCTCTATTTATTTTGCTATTTAATTCTCTTTTGTTTATGGTCTGTAGATATTTAAAAAGGAAGATAAGAGTAGAGGAAGTTTCTACTTATTCACTTATCTTATCTAAATTTAGATTTGAAATTAAATCAATTTGAAATAAAGATGAAGAGAAGGATAGAAGAGATAAAGGAGACAATCAAATCAAATCAGGTTGCTTGAGCACTAAGGGAAAGATAAAGGGGGAGAATTTAACTTTAAACTCGAATTTTTGGATAACTTATTTCTTAAGTTATCTTGAAAAGGAGATTATTTTAAAATTTAGAACTCAAACGAAGATTCTGAGGATATATCTCCAAAAGAACGGAGAAGAAGCCAAATGCAACCCCAGATTCCCAGAATTTGCAACATTTCTCAGAAAAAGCCATGAAAACGCGACTTTCCTGTGGCGGTTGGGTGTGTGTGTTCGACTGGGATTCTACTTCCTATTTTGCTTATAAATTGCACACCATAGGCAGCAGCAAAGGGTACCTCAGAGATAACAACTTAGGATTTCTTTAGTTTTCTTTATTTTTCAAATTTAACTTTGTAATTCAAGGATTTTATCAAGAGATTTCGTGAAGAAGAAGGAGCTCTTGTAATTGGAAGTGACACATCAATACAAAAGTTTCATTGCTTTTCTCTCATCTCTTTTACTTTCTTTATTTGCTTTCTTTAATTCATGGACTTTTTTATTTCAAAACCAGGTCTTGTTTTTATTCCACCATGAGTAACTAAATACATCTTCATGGTTTTCTAATCTCTCCATCATTATTTCTAGTTTTATGATTGCTTAAACTGATTGAATCCATGCATGTTTATAACCCTAGAACTATGTAATCTTCTTGAAGACCTATGATGATAAAAGGTGAATATATTTTTATTAATACTCATTAATAGTTTTTCTTATTTTATGCCTAGATTACTTTGATAGCCTAACATTAGATCTAAACAGTTTTTTTTAGGTTATGCTTAGAAAGTTTGATAATTTATGTTGAACTTTAGCTAATGTGTATCAATTTGGGTTAGCTTTTCATCTTATATCTCTTGCTTGAAGTAAATTTTTCTAGGAATACTTTTATGATTCAAGATGATGTTAACCTTCATGAACTAGTAAGTTAGTAGTGGCAGATGAATAGTGGACTATTATCTCTTCTCCTAAATTAGAACAAAACCAATCTCTTTTCAAACAACTCTTTCTTCAAGAATAAAACTGTGTCAAAACACTTTCATCACATCTCTCCCTGAGATCAACCCTCATAGCCATTGCTAATATGGTTACATTGCAGTAATTCAGAGTTCATGCCCCATGATCGATCATATATATTGCATACATATTGTCACATTTTCATGCTTATTTTCTAAATAAATCATATTAATAAGTCATATTGTTCTTTATAAAATGCAGGCCCATTGCTAAAGGATAGGCCAGAGAAACGAGCCCGAAAGCCCATTTAATTCAGAATAAATTTGAAACCAGGGAATCAGGGCAAATCTTGGCATATCAGAGAGGTTAAAAACTGGTTGAAATGAATCCTCCCAAATCAAGCGGTTGAAGCCAACAAATCAAAGATTGTTTCGTCAAATTAGGGAGCTGAAACAGCAAATACAACAAGACAAAAGTAAGCACAAAGCTACGCCAACCATCCCTCCACCTGGATGTTGCCAATCGGCCATATCTAGGCCGCAGATTCGTTGCTTGTTAGTGGAGATAAGGGGAGCGTTTGCTCCCCTTATCTCCTCACCCCTTCCCTTTGAGGTTTTGCCTATAAAAGTTAGGGTTTTGTACTGAAAATTGAGCGAAGACTAGGATTAGAATTTTTATTTATTTTCTAAGGATTTAGGCTCTTTGTTAGATAGCACAAAAGTTGTATTTTTATTTTGCAATTTGTAGTCCAGTACAAATACTTGTGAGAGAGAGGAATTGAGTGCTTGTACTTGAAGATTGAAGTGATATCAATACAAGAACCGGCCCGGTCGACCGCCAACGGTTATAAATATGACCGTTGGAGACCTGCGATTGACCATAGAAAAACAAAAAGCAGAGCTCTCTAGTACGGTCGACCGCCCGGTCGACCGGCCCAAGTGCCTGACCAACGTGCACAGGATTGTGCACGTCGGTCGACCGCCCGGTCGACCAGCTCCTGGTTCTGTCGACCGTGCGGTCGACCGACATAGCCTGTCAGGCACTGTTCTGGGTCAGAAAACAGAGTTTAAAATATTCTTAAAATTCTCATAAAATTTCTAAAAATTCACAAAAATAGTTTTATCATTTTACATTGATATACAAATATGTGATAAAAATTTCAACACAAATATCAAACATTTTTGACTATTTTTGTCTCTTATAAATTTTATTAAAATCTAAAAGCTGTATTTTACCAAACTTTGATTGTTCAATAGGAAATCTGATTTTTCCTAAAACTCATTTAAATACAAAAACATGATACTTAAACACTTTTAGGCATGTTGCATATGGACATAAGTCCAATATACATGAAACATATGCATATCATTGTTTTTGTCTTTTAATTCCAAAATAATGTTTTGTTAAAAATACCAAAACATCAAAACTCATGAATAGGCATATCAAAATAAGTTTGTCTAGGATGCTAAGCATGCATGTATATAGAATGAATCTACTATACTAAACCATGTAAACTTGTTTTGATACTATTTATTCATGAAAACAAATATCGGTTAAACCAAAAACTGAAAAACCGAATCCAAAACATGAAATGTGTGTGTGTTGTGAACTTGAGCATATCAACTATCTAAACTTTACACATGGATCTAAAATAAACTAAACTAGGATACCTAAGTCTTCTTAATGAACTCCGTCTTCAAGTTGACTCGATCCAAAACGTAATCCACCGAGCATGACTCCAACGAGTGCAATGTATGATCTTGTTACTCGGGCTCTTGAATCACCGGTGAAAGGCTTCAAAACTCCTTTGTTGAAGCTAATCACCATCTAATATCTTGATTAATGATCTGAAACTAAACATCATTAGATCACTAGCAAACATAACTACATGAGTTAATCATCATCAAAACTAGAGTGGAAGGCCGCTGGGCCAAGAAAGACTAGGATTAGAATTTTTGTTTATTTTCTAAGGATTTAGGCTCTTTGTTAGATAGCACAAAAGTTGTATTTTTGTTTTGCAATTTGTAATCCAGTACAAATACTTGTGAGAGAGAGGAATTGAGTGCTTGTACTTGAAAATTGAAGTGACATTAATACAAGAATCGAGCCACATTTTCTTCCACTCATATTACGGTATGTCTTGCATTATTTACTTGCCTTCTTCTTTAATTTTCATGAGTCGCTAAATCGATTTTCTGGGCTCACTATTATTCCTCTCTCCAATTCTTCTTCTCTTCTGATTTTAATGAAAAAGACCCAATGATCATTTGCATGCCTAACTTAAAGCCTTTCTTGAAAGTGTTCTTGAAGGCACATGAGGATAGGTTTGAATTTTTAAACTCTTACTTCTTTTAAGAACGTTTCTTGAACTGTTTTTATTCCATACTTGCTTCTTCACGCTTGATGATTTAACATTCAATTCAAAACGTTTTCTTAAAGAAAAGAGTTTACTTTTTCCAACCATTTTATATGCTTTACTTCAACCTTATGTTTTACCTATAATCAAGTTGAGGCACTAAGGATTTCAATAGAAGAATAAATGGTTGAGTAGTGAGATAGTGAGCCCAGAATTTCTCCTTCTTTTATTCAAAACAACCAAACAATTTTTAAAGTTTTTTAAATCACCTTCTCCAAAGTCTTCGCCAAAGTTGCAATTTCTCTTTTATTCATTTCCTTTCTCTCCATTCTTCTTTTCAACTAAAAAACGAGCACAATTCTTTGTTATTAAATGAAACACTGAAAAGCTTTCATCGCATTCCTCTTCGTGGACACGACCCGTTAGCCACAAGTTACACGGTAATTGCTTAACTCTTTGATTGTTCTTTGATTTTACAATCACCCAATCAGATAAAAACTTTCCTAAACTCTGTGTTTTTGTCAAACAAATTTTGGCATCATTTTCGGGGAGGAAATGATACATTTTGTTTTTTTACTAATTAACTTCTCTGTTTCTTGTGCAGGATATAGGAAAATAGGAAATTATTGCAGATAGGAACATCAAATTTGCGCTGGGACCCTACCTCCTAACCGGAGCCCCTAACTCCTCAAACAAGCCATGCAAACGTGGCTATTGTCGCGTTTGTGCGGCTCTTCTAAGCCTATTACTGACAAGGTTTCTGCACTGCTACTTAAATTAAAAAAAATTACTTTCTACTATTATTTGTTTAGCTGTTTGACTATTTTGCATACCTCTAATAACTCAACATTAATTGATTGGTTATTTAACCTAAAAAATGGTTTAGATTCTTGCATCTTAGGGCAAGTGTCTATTTCTGTTTAATTACATTACTGTTGAAGAGTGTTTGGAACAATTTACGTTCATATTGCATTTACATTAGGAAGCACTTTTCGTTGATTTACAACTGCTTTGAGTGAATCTTGTTCTATTTACTTGCGTGCATGCATCTAAAATGACTTAAGGGTAAAACCCATAAACAAGATAAGGTGGAGAAGTCATTACCATTCGTTGACCCACTAACCACATCTATGGCACTCACAACCCAATCCTAACATAAAATTTGACTAGGCGTCAGCCTTAGAACAACTCAGACTCACTAGGAGATTCTTCTAAGCAAGAAATTGTTAGAATTTAACTTTTGTCAAATCGGTGACTAAGGTAGAGGATTGAGAGGCAAAACCTTGAAGGTTGGCGGATTTGCTTAATTAGGCCCTTTTTTGTGTGGATACCTCCCACCAATCTTGCCACCTACCTGGCTGATTAATTCGTGTTAGATTCTGTAATATAGCTTCCGCGGGTAATCTATAGTTAGGAGTCGTTTTGGTCTAAGTTTAACTTAGATTAGACTTGATTGAAAATGTTCTTTTCTTTGATTAACTAGGCAACCTTATTTTTTGCTAATTCTGCGTGTTAGTTTGGTTGAGAGACCCAACTACATCTAAGCTAATTAAAAATAGTTCACCACCTAAACCCGATCCAAACATGACAAAATCAACATCCATGCAGGATAGCTTTTATCCTATAAGGACATCTTTTCCATCTTGCATTCAGCTTCCCGAAGCTGATGGCGACACCTTTGAGCTTAAGCCACAATTTATCAACACTCTCTTGAAATATTATGGTCTAGAGCCTGAAGATACATACTTCTTCATAATAGAATTTGAAGAGGTGTGTCTCATGATGAGGATACCATACTTAGGAGATGATTATATTAGGATATGTTTTGTCCCTTTCGCCCTCAAGGACCTTGCGAAAAAGTGGCTATACAGTTTAGAGAATGATTACATCTTGGGATGATTTCGTCATGGCCTTCTTGAAGAAAGTATGTCTGTTGGCCCAAAGGCCATTTCGCTTAGTTTTGATGATAAAAAACATATGTAGCTATGTTTCTATTAACTTTGTTTAAATAAGTTTTAGGCAATACCATGTTGCATCGTGGCTTCACCATAAGACTCACACCTTTCTAAGTCTTGAAAGATGTCGATCCCAGAGCCAAAGCACACAGAAGAGCTCAAGGATTAAGTTTGCAAGAGAAGACTATACAAGATTTGTATTTTTACTTTTTGCTTATTTGATAGGACTTATAGTCGTTCGTTAAAACCAAGATGATATAGGTTAATAGCTTTTGAGATTGACACACATACACACATACACAAACACATCTTTCATACATCTAAGCTCTTTTGAAAAGAGTTCAAAACATTTCTCTTTTTCGTTTTCAAAATCGAGTTTCAAAAAATGAGCTCCAGAAAAACCGATTTTCGATTTAGAAAAGTCTTTTTACAAAATATAGTTCTTACTTTGTTATGTGTTGATCCATGATCACACACTAGTTCATCAAATCCCTAGAACTTTATTTTGTGTTTACAAACAAAGTTTATATTGTCAAAAAAAGATTGGTTTCAAAAAGATCTTCAAAACAAGTTTTCGGCCCTAGGTCGGTTGACTGACCAATCGACCGTAGACAGAGCAAAATTGCTCTGTCAGTCGATCGAGCGGTCGACCGACATGCACAAAGTGCATTATGGGAACTTCGGTTGACCGACAGAAGGATTTTCTTCTGTATTTTTTTCCTAACAACTATTTTTCTATTTGTCTTTTTCTGGGTCTATCCCTAATGGCTCTTTTGAGTTTTTTTCCTTATGTTTTTATCCCCTATAAATAGTGGGACTGTAGAAAACCCATCAACAAGTTGGATTAAGTTTTTACAAGTTTACAATAAGATTTGATCATCAAAATCAAGTTTTAGTTTCTTTTTTTAAAAGATTCCTTTTGAGCCAAAATTCCATACACTTAAGTTTTAGCTTGAGCCTTCCCTCTACATCTTTACAAGCTATTTCCACTGTACAATCTCAAAGCGTTTTACCTCCTCATCTTGGTTATAGAATTATACTTGTGAGCCATTTGTGATTAAGTCATGCTCATCAATTTTCTTCTATTGTGAAGTTGTAGAGGTTGCCGCCTCAAGTGAGCTAGTAAGCTCCGTTGTTGGTGTTGTGGCACCGCGAGAGAGGACTTGTGAGTCCTTTGAGTTCTAGTGAGTACTTGTAACAGTTGATGATCTAGTGAGATATCCTTCATAGTGTTGAAGGCGGGGACGTAGAGTAGTGGCTCGAACCTTAGAACATATCATCGTGTTTGCAATTGCTTACTCTTTCTCTCTTCAATCTACTCTCTCTTTACTTACTTGTACACTGATCTTGTTTATTTATTTGCAAGTATTTCTTGAGTTGTGATTGGTATTTGCTAGGTTGCTAGCAAGTAAATTTAATTCCGCATTATTTTTCATTTAATATAGCCATCACTTGTTAACCCCCCTCTAGGTAATTTACAATTGGTATTAGAGCCTAACCCTAGTTTTGGTTCAGCCACCTTAGGAGATCCTTTCATTTGGCTATATTCATTTGTTGCATTTGTTACATTTGTTATTTGTTTGTGCACTAATACTTATTTTCATGGCATCACACGACTTCTCTAGCATCAATCCCTACCCAAATTTGATGGGTTGAACTTTCCCATATAGAACGTCAAGATGAACCTCTTCCTTAAGTCCCTAGGGTTAGAGTAACTAAGGCTATAACCAAGGAATTCATTGAACCTCATGGTAACGAGGATACATGGTCCGAAGTAACCGCTAAGGACATGATGCCAATGCTAAAGCCCAATATGCACTTGCACAAGCATTAAATGATGATGATCTTTCTCGTGTAATTAATTACAAATCTGCTTATGAGGTTTGAAAAAATGATCTAATCGTTACTAATGAGGGGATGTCGCAAGTCAAGAGATCTAACGTTGACTTGTTTAATTCTCAATATGAGAATTTTTACGTGCTTGAAAATGAAAGTATTGATGAGATGCTTACTCTGTTTACCAGATTACTAATGGATTATCTTCTTTAGGTGACACCATTAACAATGACCAAAAGATTTAGAAGGTCATTAGAGCTCTCTCCAAAGCTTGAAAAGTCAAGGCGACAACCCTTAAAGAGCTCAACGATAAAAAAGATATGGACTTCTCTGGCTTCATTATAAATCTCAAAACTCACAAGATGAAAATGAAGGTGAGAGAAGAAAGGGAGACTCCAAAGAAGAAAGCGATTGCTTTCAAAGCTACTTCCTTCACCATCGATGAAGAAGATTCATCTGAAGATGGAGACGAAGACTTTGCCATGCTCATTAGGACAGTAGATAAATATTTTATAAGAAGAGAATACAAAGCAACTTCCGAAAAGAAAAAACATCAAGGAAGATTTGAAAAGAAGACGGGTCCTTGCTTTCATTGCAAGAAGATGGGCCATCTAATCGCAAATTGCCCCTCACTTCAAGCCACTACCTCTAAGAACATGCATAAGAAGAAGAAGACGATGGTAGTCACTTGGAATGATTCAGAAATAGATTCTGAAGAGGAGATTGATGCCGCACATGTTTGCTTCATGTCAAAGAGAGAGGAGACTTCAATGGTAAATCTCAAAACCTCTTTAGAAAATGATGATTTAACTATGGATGAGCTAGCACATGTTTTTGAAAAATTACAAAATAGATATGAAATTTCTCTTGGATAAAAAAATTAAAAAAGAAAAATCATTTTTTAAAGAATAAATTAGAAATTATTTCTAAAGAGAAAAATGAATTATCTATTTCTTTGAGAAATGAAAAAGGATTTTGAAAATATAAATTTATTTGTAATGGCAAAATCCCTAATATTACTTTTTAAAAAAAAATAAATTTTTGATATCCAAAAACTTATTGATGTTTTGGATACCACTTTGAAAAAGTGTGCATTTGATATGAACAAATTTTATTCTATATTTATAAACGGAAAACCCAAAGGGAACATATATCTTATTCATCTCACACACACACCATGAAAAACATGCACGACATGTACATACACATCAACATAAGCATGCTTTCATGTATAGTAAAGTGTACACGTGTGCACATTGCGGTCGCAAAGGCCATTTAGCAAATTTTTGTTAAGCTAAATTAAATATGTTAAATAAAATTATTTTTGTTCGAGAAAGTACTAACTCTATAAGACCCAAAAAGATTTGGGTATAAAGAACACAATCACTTGATTGATGTAGGTCTGTCGTCCTCCTCCAAGACATAGGAGAGATGGTGCCTTGGTGGTGGTTGCATCGAAGTTAAAAGGATCAACCGTCATATTGCATCGCTATCAAGAAGCACTTATTTTAGAGATTACCTATGGTTTGGTAACTTTCCACATGAAAATTTAAATTCTAGCTAAATCTATATATACATAGGAATAGCTAGCTTTACATGATTGTTAATATATTTTAAGTTGTGTTTACATGATCTTTGTTTGGCTTGCCTATACTTGAGCTAGTCTGTTAACATTAGTTTTATTCTTTACTGGCCCATGAATTGCTTGCCCATATTTATAGTATTTTCCCATGCTCATATAGATATCTATGCATATATGTATGCATAGATTAATTTTTTTCTCATATACATGTATATATATTTTGTTTGTATATCTATCTTGTAGTTGAGTATCATATTTAAACCATATTTAAGAAATATATCAAGATAGCAATTGCGCGCCTCAACTCTTATCTAGAGGAATGACGAGGAGAAGTTCAGAACCCGTTAAGGGTATTCAGCTTCAATATCTTATTTTTTTAATTGCTTAGTATATGATTTAATTGTGAAAAATTATTTTTTAATATAATAAAAATGTTTTTACACCATTTTCTTGTGTTTCTCATGCCTATAAGATTTGTGGTGTTATTTCTCTCTTTTATGTATAATAATATCCAAGTTCATATATTTTTCAAAAGCCCTTAATTCATATTTTTTAAAACTGACTTTTGGGTAATCCCGGTCGACCAGTGACGAGTCTGCTGTATTTTTTGCCCATTATTAAAACCCTAAAATCCCTATCTCTCTCTCACTTTCTCTTCTCCACCAACTCCCTCTTCTTCTCCTCCCTAATTCCCTTCATCTCATCTCTCCCAAACCACATCCAAACTCAAATTAATCTTTAAAATTTGTTGGATCTCACCTCAAATCTTCAGATTCACTTGTTTTCAAGGAAAAATTGCAGGTTCTTAAAGGCATAATCCCTAAATCTCCCAAATCTTTTTATTTCATAATTTTTCCTTAAAATCTTTCTTAAATTCGTGCCAAAATCTTGTTTATCATCTTCCTATATTTACCATGTCTAAGAGGCTTAGATCTGAAAAGGTAAATAACTCAAATCCTCATCAAACCCTTTTGTTTCTCAAATGCATCACATAGATTTTTTGTTATTCATAATAAAAATGTAATTTCTAATAGAACTGTAGTGCTTACTGATTTTGAGCACTTAAATCTTTTAAATTTGAGCACAAGCTCTCTAGAATACCCAGTCACCATCAAGGAACCTGTCTGCCCTGAGCTTATGTATTATTTCTACTCTAATCTGACTTTTCAAAATAATAATATCAGATCTAGGGTCTGGGAAAAGATATTAACATTTTTTTAGATAGATTTGCCCTCTGCTACATCTCTCCTGTCAGGATGTAGATATATATATAATGTTAATATACATGATTTAAATATCCTGACGGTGAATCTGCCCTCACCCCATCTCTCTTACTTCACAATGATGATAACCCGACCTTAGTTAGGAACGAGGAGATGAAGTATTACACGCGCACACAGGTCCTAGCTAAGATAGTGCTCTATAATATCATGCCAAAATCAGGATAATATAGTCATGCAAGGGTTCTGCTCCCCTCTTGATCTATTATCTTTTGAAAGGCATTAAAGTTAATATTTCTAAGCTTATCATCGACTTCATGGTTTCTAAGCACCTTCTGATACCAAACTGACACTTACCATCTGAGATGCTCATTATCTGGCTCCTTTAATTAAAATTTGATCTTTCTGCTGAACGATCCATCAAACAATCTGTTGACATCAACAACACTCTTCTCAAAAGGATGCGTGCTAGGGAACGTGCTCCTGCTCCTCAGTCCCCTCCCATCATTCCTGCTATTGCTTCTGGATCCTCTCCAGTCTCCCAGCCTCTGTTGACCCATATACAGCTCTCTCTGCTCAACTTCGTAAACATGATCTGAAGATGACTACTCATCTTGAGAGGATTGAGCATGGCATTCAGAACGACCTATAATATATTTGCTTATCCATTTTGCTACCTTCATAAGTGTGTTGACGAGAGCTATAGTCGGCACGCTTGGTCCATTCCTCTTCTGAGAGGCCACGCATAACCTCTTCCTGCATCGGGTCCTCCATTTAACACCTGGGTACCTCCTTCAGCTCCTTCTAAGGCACTAGCTCCTCCTGATGATCCAGACTTTCAGGAAGCGTGACCCCTTTTGTGTTGATGACAAAAAGAGAGAGATTTTGGAGTTACCTGGGAGTTTTTATGTTTCATGTCTTTATTTATGTACTCTTTTATGTGGACATGTAGTATTTGGTTTGGACATGTGTTTTTATATTGTAGTACTTATTTTGTGGTATGGAACTTGTTTTGAGGATTGGCATTAATCTTTGTATGGATAATTTTCTTTCTAATATCACTGTTATTTTTGGGAAGTTATGTATCTACTTTATGGTTGATATTTGATGCATATCTTTTTTGTGGTATGTGGTGTGTTTATTCTTGAGTATCCTCTATACACCATCCATTTTATCACTTGTTTTGGAGGTTGGAGGTTATTAGTTGGTTGGAGGAAAACGTTTGTGCGTACACTTTGTAATTCTATATTCTTGGTACACATAGATGGATTGCATAGAGCTTATTTGATATATCTTATTCGTATGCCACTATCAATGCATCTTACTTATTTGTCAAATTTGATATATACATGTGTTTAGGGAGAGCTTCGCTCGAAGTCTTTTCCCAAATTATTTGTGATAACTCCATGTGTTTTGTCATCATCAAAAAGGGAAGATTGTTAGCTTAAAGGCCATTTGCTTTAGTTTTGATTATAACAAAACATATGTAATTATGTTTCTAATAACTTTGTTTAAATAAGTTTCAGGTTAATACTATGTTCCATCGTGGCTTCACCATAAGACTCACACCTTTTGAAGTCATGAAAGATATCGATCCCAGAGCCTAAGCACATAGAAGAGGTCAAGAATCAAGTTTGCAGAGTAGACTATACAAGATTTTTATTTTTATATTTTGTTATTAGATAGGATTTATAGTCGTTTGTTAAAACCAAGATGATATAGGTTAATAGCTTTTGGGATTGACACAAATACACGCATATACACAACTTTCATACTCTTAAGTACTTTTGAATAGAGTTTAAAACATTTCTCTTTTCTATTTTCAAAATCGAGTTTTAGAAAAATGAGTTTCAAAAAAATAATTTTCGATTTAGAAAAGTGTTTTTTACATAATATAGTTCTAACTTTGTTTGTGTTGATCAATGATCACACACTAGTTCTATCAAGTCCCTAGAACTTTATTTTGTGTTTAAAAATAAAATTTATTTTGTCGAAAAAAGATTTGTTTCAAAAAGATCTTCAAAACAGGTTTTTGCCCAAGGTCGGTCGACCGTTGACAGAGCAGAATTGCTCTGTCGTTCGATCGAGTGGTCGATCGACATGTACAAAGTGCATTGAGTGCACTTCGGTTGACCTTGTGATCGATCGACTGCGAGAGCTTTACTCTCAGTTGGGACCAGTCAACCGACCCGATCAACCAGCAGAGAGCTTTGATCTCTGGTTTGGATAAATGATCAATCGACTGATCGACCACTAACCCTAACAGTCGAAAATCTGACCGTTGGCGGAATTTTTCCCAACGGCTATTTTCTATTTGTCTTTTTCTGGGTCTATCCCTAACGGATCTTTTGGGTTTTCTCCTCATGTTTTCATCCCCTATAAATAGTGTGATTGTAGAAAAATCTATTAACAAGTTTGATTAAGTTTTTACAGGTTTACTATAGATTTGATCATCAAAATCAAGTTTTAGTTTCTTTTCTTAAAAGATTTCCATTTGAGCCAAAATTTCATGCACTTAATTTTTAGCTTAAGCCACCCTCTATATTTTTACAAGCTATTTCCACTATACAATCTCAAAGAGCTTCACCTCCTCATCTTGGTTATAGGATTGTGCTTGTGAGCCTTTTGTAATCAAGTGAAGATCAACGATTCTTCTATTATAAAGTTGTAGAGGTTGCGGCCTCAAGTGACTAGTGAGCTCCGTTGTTGGTGTTGCGATAGCGCGAGAATAGATTTGTGAGTCAATTGAGTTCTAGTGAGAATTTGTAATGGTTGAAGATCTAGTGAGATCGGTAATAGTGAAAATCCTTCATAGTGTTGAAGGCGAGGACATAGAGCAGTGGCTCGAACCTCAAAACATATCATCGTGTTTGCAATTTCTTACTCTTTCTCTCTTCACTCTACTTTCTCTTTACTTGCACACTTATCTTGTTTACTTATTTGCAAGTATTTCTTGTGTTGTGATTGGTATTTGCTAGGTTACTAGCAAGTAAATTTTAATCCGCATTAGTTGCTATTTAGTATAGCCATCACATATTCACCCCCCTCGAGGTGATTTACACTATCATAACCATAAAACCGCTCTTATCCAGAAAACATAATCCAGTTTAAGCAAGAAACAATGAACAATTTTCAAAATACTTTGAACACTTTAATGATCTCTTTGACCAATGCTCCCATCATGGCCTAGAGAACTGGCGGTTATGCTAAATTCTCTATAATGGTTTAAATTATCAAAATAAGGCTTTATTAGAAACCATGTATCAAGAGGGATTTTTGAAAAAGGATGAACATGAAGGGTAAGAAATTTACAAAGATTCGAGAGAGAAGACCATCCAATGGGAACCAACTCTCGATAAATTTAAGAATAGTAACCCCACCTCGTCAAAAGAAGGTCTCCATTCCATAAAGACATCCATAGAAATGGATGCTAAATTTACTAGCGTTATGTGAAGATTTGATGCTCTAGAAAATAAGGAGCCAGCCCCAGTAAAGCAAGTCAGCCCAACGCAATCCATATCTACGAGTTGTACTTACTGTCAAGCTATAAACCATATGTTCGCAGAGTGTCCTGTATTTCTTACTCATCAAATGTTGCCCAAACCTATGAATGCAGCCTTCGCAAGGCCTAACAATAATCCATATTCGCAAATGTACAATCCCGGTTGGAGAAATCACCGAATTTCTCATGGGCCCAAAGCACCAATGATCAATCTAGGCCTAACTTCTTCCACAATTTCCAACCATCTTATTATCAACAAAATTTTTTCAATCAAGTTTCACCACCTTCTTTCCAAAATCAACAAATGAATACAAGATTCTTCAATATGGAAAGAAAGATGGATACCTTCAGCAAGACCCAAGCAACACAGATTGAATCCATGCGTAGGATTGAGAATCAAGTCAGTTAGCAAGCTAATCCAATTAACGAAAGACCCAAAGGGACTCTGCCTGGTCAACCATTGCAAAATCATAAAAACATTAGGCAGACCAATGAGGCTCAAGATCCAAATCAGTGTAACTTAGTTCATATATTGAAGTCAGGAAAACAAGTGGATAACGAAGTATAAATGCCACCGAATCCTACAGAAGCATCCACTTCTTCTTGTGCCACTCCACTTGACTCTGAACAATAAGATAAGTCAGCCGAGCAGGTGCATAAGCCTATAGCCCCATTTTCAAATAGGCTTAAGAATAACAATAAGGCACACATAGAGAAAATACTTGAGATGTTCAATCAAGTAAAGATTAATCTACCCCTTATTGATGCAATACAACAAGTCCCTATCTATTAACTTCCTTAAGGACATATGCACCAAGAAAAAAAGACCAATGTGCCTAAGAAAGTTTTTCTAGCCACTAATATTAGTGAGCTATTGTCCAATCAGATCCCTGTCAAAGTACAAGGATCCTGATTGCCCTTCCATTTCTGGCACAATAGGTCAGATTGAAATTAATCGAGCAATTCTTGATTTGGGAGAAAGTATTGATTTGCTCCCAACACAGTATACAAACAACTTAGGTTGGGCAAACTTAGCCCTACTCAAGTTACGATCCAGCTAGCTGACCGGTCAGTTAAAGTTTCAAAGGGGGAAGTAACTGATGTTATTATCTGGGTTGGGGAATCATCTACATAGTCGCTTTCATTGTTCTAGAAACCCAACTACTTTCTAATCTTAGGTCTTAAACTCCCATCATCCCAGGGCGTTCGTTCCTTGAGACTGTTGATGCAATCATAAATTATAGGTATGGATCGATGAGATTGACCTTTGGAAATATGACTAAGGAAGTCAACATCTTCCGCCAAGGTATAGATGATTAATCTTTTAAGGTATACCTCATTGAGAATTTGACATGTGAGCACAATGAGGAGATAAAACTAGAAGCCGAATGGGATGCCGAGTTGAAAACTGAGGATTTAAGCCTTGATGAGATTGTCAATTCTACAATTAAGTGGGCATTGAGCCCAAGTTCATTAGACCAGAGCCAACAAGCTTGACTTCTCTATCTCTTGAGTCATCATCTTCCTTAGAACTAAAGGCCTTTCCCAAACGTCTCAAGTGCAGCCTACCTAGGCAAACAAGAGACTCTACCAGTCATCGTTGGTTCCCATCTGACTAACGGGTAAGAAGAAAATCTTATTACAGTCCTTAGAAAACATAGGGAAGCTATTGTGATTGGATAATGACCGATTTAAATGGATTGAGTCCGGGTACAGTTCAAGAACGAATCTAATTAAATGAAGAGGCAAAACCAAATAGGGACTCACAACGTAGGTTAAACCCTATTATGCAAGAGGTCGTTTGAGCTGAAACAGTGAAACTATTAGATATTTATCCCATTTCTGATAGTCAATGGGTCAGCCCAATCCATGCGGCCCCTAAAAAATCTGGCTTTGCCGTTGTAGAAAATAAAAACTAATAGTTAGTCCAAACACGACTCCCTACAAAGATTCGAGTTTGCATTGACTATCAGAAGTTAAACACTGCCACTCGTAAAAACAATTTCCTTTTCTATTTATCAATCAAATGCCTGAAAGACTAACTTGCCACGAGTATTACTATTTCTTAGACGGTTACTCGGGGTATAATCAAATCCCCATAGGTCCAGAGGACCAAGAGAAGACAATAGTTACTTGTCCTTTTGGGACTTTCGCTTATGGCCGAAAGCCTTTCGGTTTATGGAATACCGCTGTGACATTTCAATGTTGTATGTTAAGATTATTCTCTGACATGGTCAAAAGATTCTTAGAGATCTTTATAGATGATTTCCCATCTATGGAGACACATTCGATCAATGTCTTTACCATCTTGAACTTGTCCTAGAACGATGCACCAAAAAGAACTTGGCTTTAAATTTGAAAAAGTGCCACTTTATGGTGCAACATGGGATTGTCTTAGGACATGAAATTTCTAGAGAAGGAATGAAGTGGACAAGGTGAAGATAGAGGTCATAGCCAAGCTTTCCATACCAAAATGTGTGAAAGACATCCGCTCATTCTTAGGACATGCTAGATTCTATCATAGGCTCATTAAGGACTTTAAAAATTTGTAGACCCTTAATTAATCTTTTAACCAAGGATCTGCCCTTCATCTTTGATGATTGATATCTTACCACTTTGGAGAAACTTAAACTAGAACTTATCTCTGCACCAATAATTTCTGCCCCGGTTGGTCCAAACCATTTGAGATCATATGTGATGCTTCCGATTTTGCCATAGGCGTTTTGTTATGATAGCGTATTGGTAACAAGCAACACATATCTACTATTCAAGTAGGACACTTAATGATTCCTAATTAAGCTATACCACAACCGATAAGGAATTCTTGGAGGTATTGTTTGCATTGAAAAAATTTCGTCTATACCTACTTGGGAACAAAACCACCATATTCACCAACCATTCGGCACTTTGATACCTAATGCTTAAGAAGGATGTGAAGGCCTGACTCATTCGTTGGATTCTCCTTCTTCAAGAGTTTGATCTCCAAATTCGAGATAAAAAGGGTGTCAAAAACGTCATCACCGATCACCTCTCACGTGTCCCAAACACACCTTCCAACGAGTTGTCAATCGATGATGATTTCCCTTATGAACAACTCTTAGCAACCTTAGAGAACTATGGCTTGCCGACATAGTCAATTACTTAGTCACAAACCAAACCCCATCTCATTGATCAAAATAAGATGTACATCGGTTCTTGTCTCAAGTTCGATATTCTTTTTGGGAAGAACCATGTCTCTTCAAATATTGTTATGACCAAATCATTAGGAGCTGTATTCCCAATAAGGAAGTTAAGAGCATTCTATCCTTTTGTCATGAGCTAGCATGCGGTGAGCACTTTGGTCCTTGAAAAACTACCGAAAAAGTGCTACAGAGTGAGTTTTTTTGGCCTACCTTGCTTTTGCAAGATGTGCCCAAAGTGTCAAATGATAGGTAGGATTTTGAAATGTAATATGATGCCCCTCAACTCAATTCTAAAAGTAGAACTATTTGACATTTGGGGCATCAACTTGATGGGTTTTTTCCTAATTTATTTGGACACCAATATATCTTGGTGGCTGTGGACTATGTATCTAAGTGGGTAGAGGCTATTTCTTGCAAGACAATTGACAACAAAATTATTGTCAAGTTCTTGAAAGAGAACATTTTTCTCACTTCGGAACTCCTCGAGCCATAATCAGTGACAATGGCACTCATTTCTATAATAGAACTTTGAAACTCCTATGTGGAAATATGCTATTACACACAAATTTTCTACACCTTTCCATCCTTAAGCAAGTAGGTAGAGATCTCTAATCGACAAATAAAACTTATTTTGGAGAAAATCGTTAGTCAAAACTAAAAGACTGGTCCACTAAGCTCGTAAATTCATATGAAAATGATTTTAGGTATGTCTCTGTATATGTTAGTTTTTGTAAGGCCTACAACCTACTCGTTGAGCTTGAATACCGGGCCCTATGGGCAATTAAGCAATTGAATTTTGACGTAGACAAGGCCGGTGGGCTTTAAAAATTGCAAATTTCCGAACTTGAGGAGTTAAAAAATGAGGTATATGAAAATGTAAAGATTACAAAGAATAGGGTTAAGATTTTTCATGATAAATTTATCCTGAGAAAAACTTTTATCTCCAGACAAAAGTCTTACTCTACAATTTTAGACTTCATCTTTTTTTAGTCAAGTTAAAATCCCGAAAGGACAGGGCCATTTGTTGCTAGAACTGTGTTTCCATATGAAGCGGTAGAGATATGCAACACTAAGAATAGTAATGAATTCAAAGTTAATGATCAATTTTTGAAACTGTTCTTGGAATCAGCACGGGAAGCAGAAACAACCATGGGTCTCTTTGACTTAATGTATGGGTAATACTACCTCTTTTTCATTTCATTTAATACATTTATATTCATATATTAGGGATAATGCATGAGATAGGTGTGGAGGAGGTGCACTAACATTTAACACCTAACGTCTAACAAATTTTTTTTACTAACATTTAACATAAATAAAAAAGTTACTTGCATTTAATTACTAACATTTAACCAAAAAAATTTACATAATTTTTTTGTAAAAAGTTTAACTAGTCTTTAAAGAATTAAGAATCCAACAACATTTGAAATTTTGAAAGTAAGATCAATTTGAAAGAATCTATGATTTTTGACTTAGAGATAAAAAGTTTGAAAAATAAACACTATCTAGAATTTGTTAACATGATTAATGATTTTATATACACGAACATATAAATTTTATGCTTGGTATGATGATGATAGCTTGGCCAGTTTTGAATATATATATAAATAAAAAATAAAAATATATGTATGAAAAATAAACAAATCTATTTATTGATTAGCAAGGTGCTTTGGCCTAAACAAGCATTGGTATTTACGAAAAAGAAATTAGGTAAGTTTGAAAAAAATATAAATATATAAATATAGTAAATGTATTAGCACATTTAATAATCAATTAGTTAGGTATTAGAGCCTCAAGAAGCCTTGATGTTTAAGAAAAAAATTAGTTGAGTATACATATTAAAAAAAAGAAGTGCTTAAAGGGAAATGAAGTGGTAATAATTCAAACTTCTTTCAAAAAAATAAAGAAGAAATTTTTTGTATATGTATTTAAAAAAGGTGAAGTTTGAATCAAATACTCCCAAGGTAAAACTATTTTTCACTTTCACAAAGATGCATAGGATTGAAAGGCTTAGGAAGGACTGGTGTGGAAATATTGAATTTAAATCTCTAAGAAAAAATGATTAGATTTCTTGATTTTCTGCTTGAACTTGATTATACTTAAACTTGTTGGAAACTTATGTATTTAACTGCCAGTGACTACTTGTTGTGAAATAAATAATAACATTTCTTTTATCCTTATTTTTGGTTATCCTTTTCATCTTAGCCTTTTTCTCACCTTATTTTTCTTTCATTGGATTTTGTGGTGTAATTCACTAAAAGCCCTTACAAGATAAAACTCATCCTCTAGAGCTAACCTTGAGGTTTAACAGCTTGTTGCCTATGTTAAGTGCAACCGTGATTCCTATGAAAGTAAGTTAGGTTAGATTAGTTCTTCTTTATATTTTGCTCGAGGACGATCATAAGATAGGTGTGGGGTGGGATTACATTTCATATTTTCATATTTATTATCAGATTTACATATTTGTCCTTGATTATTGTCTATTTATTTTACTATTTAATCCTCTTTTGTTTATGACTTGTAGATATTTAAAAAAGAAAGATAAGAGTAAAAGATGCTTCTTTTTTATCCACTTATCCTATCTAAATTTAGAATTCATATTATATCAATTTGAAATAAAGATGAAGAGAAGGATAGAAGAATTAATCGCTATCCTCATTAAGAGATAACGGAGACAATTAATTCAAATCAGGTTACTTGAGTTCCAAGTTAAAGATAAAGGATAAGAATTTAAATTTAAACTTGTGCTTTGAGATAACTTATTTTCTAAGTTATCTAGGAAAGGAGATTATTTTAAAATTCAGAGTTCAAATGACGATGCTGAGGATATATCTCAGATGGACAGATGAGAAGAAACCAGAGCCCAAAACGTAACGCCAAATTCCCAGGATTTGCAGCGTTTTCTCAAAAAAAAAACCGCTAAAATGCGTCTTTTCTTGTGGTTGTTGGCGTGGCGGTTGGGTGTGTGTGTTCGATTGGGACTCTACTTCCTATTTCCTTAATAAATAGAACACCAAAGGCAGGAACAGAGGGTATCTAAGAGATCACAACTTAGGATTACTTTAGTTTTCTCTATTTTTTGAATTTAGCCTTGTAATTCTAGGATTTTATTAAGAGATTCTGTGAAGAAGAAGGAGCTCTTGTAATGGGAAGTGACACATCAGTATAAAGGTTTCATTATTTTTCTCTTATCTCTTTTACTTTCTTTACTTGTTTTCTTCTAATTTATGCAATTTTCTTATTTCAAAATCATGTCTTGTTTTTATTCCACCCTGAGTAACTAAATACACCTTCATGGTTTTCTAATCTCTCTACCACTACTTTGAGTTTTATGTTTGCTTAAATTGATTGAATCCATACTTGCTTATAACCCTAGAACTAAGTAATCTTCTTGAAGACTTATGATGATAAAAGATGAACTTTATTCTTGTTAATACTAATTAATAGTTTTTCTTATTTTATGCTTAGATCGTTTTGATAGCCTGACGTTAGATCTAAACAATTTTCTTAGATTATGCTTAGAAAGCCTTGATAATTTAATGTTAAACTTTAGTTAGTGTGTTTCAATTAGGGTTAGCTTTTCATCTTATATCTCTTACTTGAAGTAGATTTTTCTAGGAACACTTTTATGATTCAAGATGATGTTTAATCTTTATGAACTAGTAAGTTAGTGATGGTAGATAATTAGTGGACTATGATCTCTTCTCCTAAATTAAAACAAAATCAATCTCTTATTAAGCAACTCTTCCTTCCAAGAACAAAACCGTATCAAAACTCTTCCATTGCATCTCTCCTTGAGGATCGACCCATATAGCCATTGCTGCTATGGTTACATTGCAAAAATTCAGAGTTTATAGCCTATTAGATAAATATTTTCCCTGTATTTTGGTCAATCAGTAGACATCCATATAAACCCTTATTTAGCTTGTTTGTGCACTACCATGCTTATTTTAGTCGACCTATATCTTGGTACAGTCGATTAATACTTCCCACAGAGCCTAAATATCTCCTTGTACCTTGTCCATTCGACCTATAATATATATCAGTTGACTACTAATCAATAACAGAAACTAGGATTTCTTAGTCTGTCCAGATCAGTAGACTGATGATTTAGACCAGTTCGATTGATAGTTCACAGAATAGTGTTATCAATCGACTATGATTTGCACCAGTTGACTGATAGTTCAATGAATAGTGTTATCAGTCGCCTGATACTTCTTCTAGTCGACTGATTTGGCAGTTTATAGCGGTTGATATTCTGATCTATTTGATACCTATTCCCTCCATTCTAAAAGCTATTTTCTTAGATTTTGAATTGTCCAGTAATTGATTTTCAGTTACCAAAAGCCCTATACATAGATAGAGATTTTTGGACTTCAATTAAGACAATTCATTCCAAGTTCTCGACTTTAAAAGTTCTGAATTTCTATCAAGAAAATCATATACTCTCTCATTTTGCCTAAATTCACTTTCAATTGACTTGTTAGGTAGAAGTAGAAGAGAAACCCTATAAGCTATAGCAAAAAATCATTTGCATTTCACATTCAAAGCTTGTAGATTCAAAGTTATAATTGGTGAAAGGTATAGGTCTTCTCGGTATAAAGAAGATGTGTAAAAAATGGCAAGGCTATTGTCAATTAGTGTACATGTGTTGATTTTATAGTTCTCAAACTCAAGGTTAAGAAAAATTTTAAATGGAGTTGCTTGGGGACCGGATGTAGGTCTAGAGGACTGAACCAGAATAAAATCTTTGTATTTTGCAATTGTCTTCTTGATTTTATTTCTGTGATTGATATTTACTCTTCAAGTTACTAATCTTTCTTGATAAGTTTATTATAAACACTATTTACCTTCCTATTAGTGTTGTAGTTGCCATATAAAGCATCCCACATTTGGTATTAGAGCCTTGTTGAAGATATGTCAATAGATTTTCTATCATCATAATTGAAAGATGGACATTTCACTCATTGACCACCATTGTTCGATGGATCAAACTACAACTATTGGAAGTGTAGAATGAAGATCTACCTGCAGTCGATTAACTACGAACTTTGCACATCATGGAAGCGGCATACAAGAAGTCACATAAAAACTACGATCAATGGTTAGAGGAACATAAGAAATCGACCAACATTTATGCAAAAGCAATGAACGCTCTCTTCTGTGTTTTAGACAAAGAAGAATTCAACTGTGAGTCAATGGCCACTTCAGCGCATCAAATTTGGCATACATTACAGGTAGCATATGAAGGCACAAACAAAGTTAAAGAATCTAAAATTTATGTTCTTGTGCACAGGTTTGAATTGTTTCAAATAGAGGAAAATGAAATAATTGTTGAGATGATCCCAAGATTTATCGACATTACCAACTCCTTGGTTGCACTTGGTAAAACCTGCACACACGTAGAAATGGTAAGAAAGTACTTTGGACACTCACACCAGAATGGGAAAAGAAGACCACCGTAATAGAAGAGGCCAATGATCTTTCCACCCTTACATTGAAGAATCTCATTAGAAATCTGATAGCATATGAAGTACAACTTCAAGAGAGAAAGAAGGCAAAATAACCAAAGAAGAAAGTACTTGCCTTCAAAGTATCATCAAATACGGAAGATTCAGATGAAGAAGAAGAGTATTGCCATTACCTCAAGAAAATTTAGAAAATTCTTGAGAAAAAATAAGTTCAAGAAGAATAAAGGTATTAACGATACTTCTTTAATTTTAAGTGTAATAAACCAGGAGACATGAAGAAAGATTGTCCCCTACTAAAACCCAAAGTCAATTTTAATAATTTCAAGAAGAAGAAGGCTTTACAGGCAACTTGGGACGATAGTGATTCTTTCTCATCTGATGAAGAAGTCACAACATGAGGCAAGCGAATTCATAAATTATGATAAATTTCTTGATGCATTAAATGAACTTTTTTTTGAATTTTAAAAGATAAGTGCAAACAAGAATTTGAAAAAGAAGAATGATATTTTTATTGAAGAAAACAAGAGAGCATCTTTAAATTCAAGAATATCTTAATTGAAAAAGGTATTTCTTCTTTCAAAGAAAAGTATGAAGAGATTTTGAAAAACGTGACCAAGTTCAACAAAGCAAAAAAGTTTGAAAAGTTTGTTATCTTCACAAAAAGTTTCAAACAATTATTTTGGGATTAGTTTTTCAAAAGAAAAAGAAGTTTCTCATGCATATAGTAGAACTAAGCATATTTCATCTCATTCATATATTAAGAAGAATAATCTTTCAGAAAGACTCAAGTACAAATATATATATGGATTGATTCTTAAAGATCTGAATTTTTTTTGACAAGAATGCTTATATTGCTTCATAAAAGAACATTGTTTGCAATTCTATTCATTATGTTTATATTAACGAGTGGAAATCAAATTCCAAATGGATTTGAGCTTCTAAAGGCTAATCCGTTCGGACCTTATTGAAAATAGGTACCAAACAAGTTCGTTTATATTTTTTGGTACCCTAGAAGGAGAGATGTATACTAATAATAGTTTTGTGCAGTAACTGTGTTTCATATGATTACATGAAAACTCTATTTTTGTTAATGACAAAGGGGGAGAAGTTATTGGTAACTAATCAAGTATTAATGCAGGGAAAGCATAATGTGTTATTTATTTATATATTTTCTCACATCATTAATGCAGCGGGAAAGTTAGGTTGCCTTCATCAAAAAGGGGTAGAATATTTGATCTCTTATTCTGATGTTTTGATGATAACAATATAAAATGTGTGTACTAATATCTTCACAGTATTCGAAGCTATGTTATCTGTTCATCAAGCTCATATGCTGTTGTATCAAGGCTCAAGTGAAAACTCAAGAAGATTTATTGAAGATATATAACATTTATAATGTTGTAAATTTTGTTTTTCATCCTTAGTTACTGATGTAAAAGCCTTGAACACACACATCCCCTAGTAGACATCCATATAAACTCTTATTTAGCTTGTTTATGCACTGCCATGCTTATTTTACGAACTATATCTTGGTCCAGTCGACTAATACTTCCTAAGATCATTAATTTCTCCTGGTACCCTGTCCAGTCGACCTATAATACATACCAATCGACTACTGATCAATAACAGAAACTAGGATTTCTCTGTCTGTCCTAATCAGTAGACTGATGATTTAGACCAGTTCAATTAATAGTTCACAGAATAGTGTTACCAGTGGATTGATGATTTGGACAAGTTGACTGGTAGTTCATAAAATATTTTATCAATTGACTGATACTTCTCCAATCGACTGATTTGGCAGTTTATAGTTATTGATATTCTGATCTGTTTACTATCTATTCCCTCTGTTCTAACAGCTATTTTCTTGGATTTTGAATTGTCCAACAACTACCTTTCAGTTACCAAAAGCCCTATAATTAGCTAGGGATTCTTGACTTTCATTAAGACAATTCATTCCAACATCTTGACTTCAAAAGTTTTGAATTTATGTTAAGAAAACTTTATACTCTCTCATTTTGCCTAAATTCACTTCCAAATGACTTGTTAGGCAAAAGTAGAAGAGAAACCCTATAAGCCACAACAAAAAACCATTTGCTCTTTATATTCAAGGCTTGTAGATTCAAAGTTGTTATCGGTGAAAGGTAAAAGTCTTTTCGGTGTAGAGAATGGTGTACAAAATTGGTAAGGTTGTTATCAATTAATGTACATGTGTTGATTTTGTAGTTCTCAAAAATTAGGGTTGAGAAAAATCTCAAGCAGGGTTACTAGGGGACTGAATGTAGGTTTGGAGGAACGAACCAGGATAAAATCTTTGTTTTTGTGATTGTCCTCTTGATTTTATTTTTTGTGATTGATATTTACTCTTCAAGTTATTAATCTTTCTTGATAAGTTTATTATAAACACTATTGACTTTTCTATTAGTGTTTTAGTTGCCATATACAGGATTCCACAACTAGTATGTCGAAGGAATAATCTAAATAAGGAAACCCTCATATAAATATCTTATGTTTATGTCACCATAATCTGAGTGTATACAACCTCAGTAACCCCATGCAAGAGAATATTAAAGTTTTATATTTAAGTTGTCTAATAATAATAATCAATACTTTCTGATATTTTAATCATCCCCCTACCAGTGTCTCACATCACTGACAATTCGTATTGGAGCTCGTACTCTAGCAGAATTCATTCAGATCTAAATGTGAGGACCAGAACTCGAACGAAAGAGAGACCAAATATCTCACATTCCTAATATTATTGTTTGGTTATTAAGTTCTTATTATTCATCCGATCTATATGTTTAGATATGTGTCTAGCTTCCACACATATATCCGCATATGGATAAGACAAATTAAATTGGAAACTGATGAAGAACTGATGATAATATTTATCGTAGGTCCCGCTTCTATTGGGGACAACGGTCCATCTGATTCTGACTCCGGCTTTTGAGGACTTAGATTTCGCCCTACACGACACTTCATCTGGAACATATAATATGCCCCACACGACACTTCAGATATATCAACCATTATAAGTACATCATCATACTGGCGTCCATCAGTTTCCCCCATCTTAGTGCAAGTTGTGTGTTTTATGATTTATTAGGTAATTATCAGATTATAGGAATGAGCAGGAGCATGTTAGAAGTATTTGGAGTATATGTTGCACTGGAGTATATTAGGATATCAGTTGTTACATTCCTGTAATGTGATAATTATAAGTCAAGTATTAAGCATGACAGGTGTCATGTGAGAACATGCAGGTGTTAATTGTGGTTTTACCTACATGGAAAATACAGAATTTTAAAAATGAATAATAAAAGTGTAAGGTTCTCAATTCTACCGCTATAGTAAGTGGCTATGCGGGTCATGATCTATAGGAGGGACATGCGATGGAAGGTTTAGTAAGTTCTTTTTCTAAGTTACTAAACTGATTAAAAGTTCTTCTTTATTTTTATAAAGAAAAAGAAAAGAAAGCGATCTTAACTTGGAGAAATGTGGAAGATAGAACAAGATGATAGTTGGTGATTTTAAAAACCAAGTTGAAAGAAAATGAAAATAAGTAAAGAAAGTGTTGATTAATAACTGTGTCCTACACTAAATAATTAAAAGAAAGAAGAAAACCTAAAATTGCTTACTTACCTCTTTCGGTCGATGACTTATCTTGGATCAATAGCAATGATTTATCTAGATTTGAAGATGATCACAGTATGGCATAGAGGATCTTCCCGATTCCATTCTAAACTTATGAAATGAAGGTGCAAGCTAAATTAATTTAGAAATGGCTATCCATCATCATAAGCCGTCAATGGCCTATAAGATTCACTTGGATTATCATCAAACTAGAAAGAAGAAGAGTAAAAGAAGAAGAAGAACATAAAAATGTAATCTTCGATTAAATAAAGTAACTATGAAAGAAAAGAAGAACAAGTTACACCAGTGTCACTCTCAGTATAAATTTCACTATCATTCTCTCATGAAACTCTTCTCTCCTCTAAGTTACATAAATAAAAACAAAATTATATGAAAATAAATAAAAATCTATACTAAACTAGAACAATAACCGATCCTAAAATCTCTGCTGAGTGTGCCTTTTGCTATCAGAAATACAAATATCTATAACCAAAATTGGATAAGGGAGATCGTACGAAGATAGGAGAAAATCTCTTGCCAATAAAAAAGATCTTCTGTTAACGTTGAAGATAAGATTGGAGATAAATTTTTATATTATCCCATGATCTTCAGTTAGATTATGTCTTATCTCTCTGAATCTTTTGAATAAAAATTTCAATCCTTTAGATATCCCTTTGTATATTGAAAGGGTTGCCTTTTGACTTCTGGAGTTGTCGCTATCTCCTTGATTTAACTAAATTGATTTATCTAAATCCGATTTGAACTGTATTTTTTTGGCTTTATCTTCAGTTAACCAAATAGATCAAATTAAATTAGAATTCAACTGTCTTTTATTGGTCTTATCTTCTCTCTATTAAGACAAACCAACAAAATAAGACATTAAGACAAAAATTAGCAGGATTTATTACAAAATAGATATAGGAATGTAAAAATAGATATGTAATAAACGTGCACAATCACTCCCCATACCTATCTTTTGCTCATCCTCGAGCAAAACAAAGAAAAAGAGAGCTAACCTAATCTAACACACTTTCGTAGGAATCACGGTTGCACTTAACATGTGCAACAAGCCATTAATCTCTAGGTTACCCTTAGAGGACGAGTTTTATCCCGTGAGAATTGTTAGTGGATTACACCCACAAAATCCATAAAGAAAGAAAAACAAATTGCTAGTATTTTTGAAAAAGCATTTTGAAAAAGAAAAAATATTTGAAGTATTATTGTAAGAGTTCAAGTAATCTATAAGTTATAGAAAAGCCAAAATTTTTCATTCCTAAACGTAGTATTCATTTAAAAACTTATTATCAATCAAGGTATGGAGTCAAACTGTATTCCTCATCTAGTCTATTACTTTCCCTAAATCATATGTACATTTGTGACAGTGAAATTTTGACTCGAAATTTTCAACTCTTATGCCTATATTTTTTTTTGGTAGTATTATTCCATAGTTTTATTTTGGCTTTCTAATCTGCCAATGTAACGAGCTATTAGTCTGTGACTCCCAAACCAGACGGTCTCAGGGCACCGGGTGAGAAAACAGCTTAAGGACTTAAAAACTCGAGCAAATAAAGCCATAAAACTAAGATTTTATTTATTATATGGATCATTTTTAGGCGTTAATATTTATGATTTATGAGGCACAAATACCCAGCTTAATCGGAAAAATTTTTGGATATATATTTTTTCTTTTTTGTTTTCTTTTTGTTTTTTCTCTTTTTTTAAGGCATAAGAATCTTTGTTTTTTAAACCCTAAGTGTGTAAGTGTATAAAGTATGCATATTTCGTCAAGGTAAAAATCAAAGCTAAATTGCTTTTTCAAATTTTCTTCCTAACCCTAGAAATCAAACAAATAATATTATTTTGACCAAGTATAAGAAATTTTAATTATGATTCTTCTATTCCCTAAAGTTAACTTAGTTTCTTACAAAAAATAAGTCAAAATATTGTTTCTCTTTTCAAAATTTTTTTATAAGCAAAGAAAATGTTAAAAAATTTAATAAAAGAACTTATGTTATGTTAGAACCCTCCACCGCACACTATTTCATGCATTGTCCTCAATGTATGAATGAATGCATAAATGCATGAAAAATAAGAAAAGAAAAGGAAATGTTACCTCAAGGTGGTGGTTCCAGTGGTAGTCGGATTGGGCCAAGCGTTGCTACCCAATCAAGATAATGTGGTGGTTTACGGAACTCATTTTTATTAACTTCTTTTCTATTTACATAATTACAATCCCAAATATGAATAGGATCATGCAAGATCCTATCATAAAAATTATTCTCTCTACAAACAAATCTTGAAAAATCATCACAGAGTCATCATGGTCTATAACTATGTCTAACAAAAGAATATAACTTGGTGGAATCGTTGACTTGGGTTCAAGAGTGATAGGTTTGGGAACTATTACTAACTCGAAAAAATCAATTTTGGATTCAAGAGTCAATTTTGATTCAAGAGTTGAGTCTAAATCAAAGAATTTAAAATTACATCTTTTTTCCATCAATGAAGTGTGGCTATCCAAAAGAGGTGGTTAAATTTCAAAATATATAATACAGGAATCAATGCTGGCTTGAAAAATGAGTCTAACTTGGGTAAGGATACCAGAGTCAACATAAATTCAAAAATTGGATTTGAATTACAAAGTTGTGGTTTGGGGTCACATTCATGTTCAAGTTCAATTTCATTGAAGTGAAAACTTGTCAATTTGTCAATGGGTTGATATTGGTCAAATTGAAGATTTTGTGGTGAAATTGAATCTTTGTCAAAGTATCCAAGACACCATGATTCTTTGTTCTTATCAATATGGCTATGACAATCAGGAATAGTTAAAAATGTGTTAGGTAGAGTTTCCACATTCCTATCTTTCACTATATTGATCAAATAACTCATTTGTGCTTCTAGCTTATTAAGAGATTGAAAAAAATTATTTTCGAACTGAATCAGGTTTTCCATACTCCTATCTAAGTCCATAGGTTCTTCTTGTCATCGGACTTGGAAATGGAGTAAGGATCTTATATTAAAAGTTTTGTGAGAATTGTGAGTCCGTCATTTTTAGCTTTTGTTCTTGAGATTCAATCATAGCTTCTATACGCTTAGTCGCCTTAGATTTTTCTTCATGGGTTGATCATGACTAGGGAAAATTGGAGCTGAATGTTAGAATGGTGGTTAACAATATGACTTAGAGAAGTTGTATCCTCATTGACTCTGTGAAAAGTAGTGACGATTGGTCAAATCTTGTTCATAATATAGGGACTGGGGCATGTATTGACTCGGATAAGACTAATCCGGCATACTTGGTTGGTTAAAGGTATGATATATCATGTTGGTAATATCCGAGTCAAAAGAGGTCAGGGTGAAGTATGGATCATTATTTGCATAGGAATAGCTATGATTATAATCCATATCACCAAGATGTCAAAACAAAAACAAAAACAAGCAAGCAAACAAACAAACAAAGAAAAATCTAGCCTAAGTTAGAGTACACCTTAGACCTAAATGACTCCTAACTGGTTAGACTACCCACGAGGGTATATTGTAGAATCTGATCACAAGTTAATCGGCCAGGTAGGGGCAAGACCAGTGGGAGGTATTCGTGCCTAAATGAAAGGGCCTAATTATACCAAACCATTGTTCTTCTAATTTTCACCTCTCAACCCCAACTTTAAACACCAATTTGGCAAGAGTTAAATTCTAATCAACTTCCCTATTAGGTCAGTCTCCTATTGAGTTCTAGATGTCCCTAGGGCCAACGTCTACTCAGTTTTAAGTTAGGCTTGGGTTAGTGAGTGAGGAGATTGTTTATGGGCTAAGGTAATAACTTTCCCACCTTATCTTGTTGAAGGATGTGCCCTTAATTCAGTTTAGTACAGTGTAAAAGTATATAGCAAAAAAAGTAACACTCAAGCAATATTTCTTACAAGAATGAACTTTATACAAAATACTATGCACACATACCTGGGCTCTGGCACTTTTCAGCAGTAAATAGAAAATGTAATGAAATAGACACGTGCCTAAATGTAAGTCTATACTTTTTTTAGCATTTACAAGAAATAGTTTACTGTTAAGGCTACAAAAGTATGTACAGTAAGTTAAATAAGAAATTAAACAGCTGTAAAAATTTAAACTTTCAAATTCAACCAACTAGCAAAAAAAACAGATTAGTAGTTTACTTAGATTACCGCGAGAATGTGATGAATCTGAGGGTTTTTTGGGTTTTTCTTTCTTGAGCAGAGTCCGAGGCCACTTATATGTCCACTGCAACAAAAATTTCCTTAATGTCTCCTTCTATACACAAGAATTGAGAAGAAAATTAACCAATAAAGTAAACAAAAAAGAGTTACTTACCGTCCCTTCCTAATAGCGCCAAAATTTGGTTGAGGTTTTACCGGCACAGGAAATACAGAATTTTAGAAAAGAATAATAGAAGTGCAAGATTCTCAATTCTATCGCTATAGTAAGTGGCAATGCGGGTCAAGATTTATAAAGAGGGACTTGCGACAGAAGCTTTTAGTAAGTTCTTTTTCTAAATTACTAAACTAATTAAAAGTTCTTCTTTGTTTTTATAGTGAAAAGGAAAAGAAATTATGTTAATTTGGAGAAAAGTGGAAGATAGAAGAAAATGATGATAGTTGGCGTTTCTAAAAACTAAGTTGAAAAGAAATGAAAAGGAGAAAAGAAAGAATTGATTAATATTTGTATCCTGCACTAAAGAATTAAAAGAAAGAAGAAAACCTAAAAGTACTTACTTGCCTCTTTTAGTTGATGACTTATCTTGGATCCGTTGCATCAATTTACCTCAACTTGAAGGTGATATAGTATGGCATATAGGTTCTTCCCCATTCCCATTCTAAACTTATGAAATAAAGGTGCAAAAATAAATTAATTTTGAAATATCTATCCATCACCATAAGTCGTCAATAGCACTTGCAAGGGTAAGACGGTTTCGAGTATATAGGATTCACTGAGATTATTATCAAAACCAGAAAGAAGAAGAGTAAAAGAAGAAAAAGATTTTAAAAATGTAACCTTCGATAAATGAAGTAACGATGAAAGAAAAGAAGATGAAAGAAAAGAAGAACAACTTACACCAGTGTCATTCTCAGTACAAGCTTCACTCTCATTCTCTCATGAAACTCTTCTCTCCTCTGAGTTACATAAATAAAAGCAAATTTATATGAAAATAAATAAAAATCTATACTAAAACTAGAACAATAACCTATCCTAAAATCTCTGCGAAGTGGTGCCCCTTTGCTTTCAAAAATACAAATATCTATAGCCAAAACTGGATAAGGGAGATCGTACGACGATAAGAGAAAAATCTCTTGCCCAATAAAAAGATCTTCTGTTAACGTTGGAGATAAGATTGGAGATAAATTTTTATTTTATCCGTTGATCTTCAGTTAGATTATATCTTATCTCTCTAAATCTTTTGAATATAATTCCATTCCATTAGATATCCTTTGTATATTAAAAAGGTTGCCTTTTGACTTCAGGAACTTTCTCTCTTGATTCTTCAAGCTAACTAAATTGACTTTTCTAACTCCGATTTGAACTGTATTTTTTTTGACTTTATCTTCAGTTAACCAAATAGATCCAATTAAATCAGAATTTAACTATCTTTTATTTCGGTCTTATCTTCCTCCCTTCATTAAGACAAACTTACAAATAAGACATTAAGACAGAAATTAGCAGGATTTATTACAAGATAGATATAGGAATGTAATAATAGATATGCAATAAATGTAGACAATCACACCCCATACCTATCTTTTGCTCATCCTCGAGCAAAACAAAGAAATAGAGCTAACCTAATCTAACACACTTTCGTAAGAATCACAGTCGCACTTAGCATGTGCAACAAGCCATTAATCTCTAGGTTACCCTTAGAGGACGAGTTTTGTCCCGTCAGAGTTTTTAGCGGATTACACCCACAAAATCTATAAAGAAAGAGAAACAAACTGTTAGTATTTTTGAAAAAGAATTTTGTAAAAGAAAGAAAATATTTGAAATATTATTGTAAGAGTTCAAGTAATCTATAAGTTATAGAAAAATCAAATTTTCATTCCTAAACTCAGTCTCTATTTAAAAACTTATTATCAATCACGGTAAGGAGTCAAACTATTTTTCTCATCTAGTTTATTACTTTACCCTAAGTCATATGTACCTTTGTGACAGTTAAATTTAGACTCAGGATTTTTTAACTCTTATGCCTTATATACATATATATTTTGGTAGTATTATTTCAACAGTTTTATTTAGCTTTCTAATCTGCTCATGTAACGAGCTTTTTTGTGACTCACTAACCAGACGGTCTCAGGGCACCGGTGAGAAAACACCCCAAGAACTTAAGGACTCGAGAAAATAAGGCCACAAAACTAAGGATTTTATTTATTATATGGATCACTTTTAGGCGTAAATATTTATGCTTTATGCGGCACAAATACCCAGCTTTATTAGAGAATTTTTTTATACATATTTTTTTCTTTTTTGTTTTTCTCTTTTTTTTAAGGCATAAGAATCTATTTTTTAAACCCTAAGTGTGTATGTGTATAAAGTATGCATATTTCATCAAGGTAAAAAAAAGACTAAATTGCTTTTTTAAATTTTCTTCCTAACCCTAGAAATCAAACAAATAATTTTATTTGACCAAGTATAAGAAATATAATTATGATTCTTCTATTCCTTAAAATTAACTTAGTTTCTTACAAAAAATAAGTCAAAATATTATTTCTCTTTTCAAAAAGTTTTTATAAGCAAAGAAAATGTTAAATTTTTTTAATAAAAAGAAAACTTATGTTAGAACCCTCTCCCATACCTATTTCATGCATTGTTCTCAATGTATGAATGAATGGATAAATGCATGAAAAATAAAAAAGAAAAGAAAAATGTTACCTCAAGGTGGTGGGTCCCGTGATAGTCGGATTGGGCCAAGCATTGCTACCCAATCAAGATAATATGGTGGTTCACGGAACTCATTTTATTAACCTTTTTTCTATTTACAATTTAAAATCCCCAATATGAATAGGATCATGCAAGATCCTATCATAAAATTATTTTTCCTACATGATCAATCTTAAAAAATCATCACGGAGTCATCACGGTCTATATCTATGTCTAACAAAAAAATGTGACTTGGTGGAATGGTTGACTTGGGTTCAAGAGTGATTGGTTTGGGTACCATTACTAACTCGAAAAAATCAACTTTGGGCTCAACATTCGAATTAGATTCAAGAGTTAAGTCTAAATTAAAGAATTTAATTTTACATCCTTTTCCCATCAATGAAGTGTGACTATCCAAAAGGTGGTTTCAATTTCAAAATCTATGGATATAGGAATCAATCTGGTTTGGGAAATGGGTCCAACTTGGTTAAGGATACTAGAGCCAACATAATTCAAAAATTAGATTTGAATTACAAAGTTGTCAGTTGGGGTGACATTCATGTTCAAGTTCAATTTTATTGAAATGAAAACGTGTCAATTTGTTAATAGGTTGATATTGATCAAATTCAAAGTTTTGTGGTGAAATTGAATCTTAGTCAAAGTCTCCCAGACACCATGATTCTTTGTTCTTATCAATATGGCTAGGGCAA